>CM046668.1:131422878-131620378 GCA_025594165.1 Tamias sibiricus | reverse complement strand
TCACTTTATCAAGTTCTACTTTATTGTGGGGACGCAATTTCAGTGCACGGTGTTTATGTTGATCTCTGACTTCCAGGACCTCCGTAGCCTTCTGAAAGGGGAATTGTGGGTCTTGTGAGCGGAACAGAAATCCAGGAACTCCGTTGGATACGTGAGACAGGGTTTAAAAGAGCCTTCCAATTACGTGTGGAAGTGTCAGGACTCCAGAACAAGATTTTGGTTTTATAAAATACAATAAAATAAGAGATAATATTGATTGCTATTCACAACTGCAGAATTCTTGGTACTTTCACAAGAAATATGAGAATGACTATGCTGGGTTATGTGGGACCATCTGTTTGCTTTCCAAGATAGAGATGAACTGTGAGAAAGATGGCAGCCTTCTTTATACCACTCTCATACCCCTGTTCAGCACTTGGTTTTGTTTAATAATCTGTAGAGGGTTCTTATGGGTCTATTTTGTAAACTGCATTTCTGGGTTTCTCTGTATTTTTCATCTATATATTTATATATATATACATATAGATGATTTTATATATAGAATTATAAAATCTATTTTTCTTTCAGTTAAAGTAATGCTTTTTCTTTGTCTTGGGACTACTTTTCTATAGAGTGAAAGAACGATAGCTTTGATAGAAAAGTATACATACAGATGTAGTAGTAATCTTACAGATCAAAACCATATCGTATTGATTCATCTATGCAGATTCTTCATGCTAAGGAATCTTGATCTTTTTCCTTTCTTTTTTTATTTTTTCCTCTCACTTGTAGCTTCTGTTCTCCCCTTTACTTCTGGTGCCTACCTCCCAGAAGACTTTCTATTAATTTCTGAAGACTCAGTAAGCTGAAAAATTGTCTTACAATTTGTTTTCTTCCGTGTCTAAAAGCAAATATAAAATCTGACCATATTAGACATAGGGATTGATAAAATCACTAGTTTTCACAGATTTATTCAGCTGCTATTGTTCTTTGTTTATATGTGTATCTCCTAGTCTGTTTTTTTTTTTTTTTTTTTTTTTAAACCATCACTTGGAAAAATCCATTTTCTCCTTTCTCTCTCACCTCTACCTAATTTTTTAATTCCTTCCCATTTCCTCCTTTGAGATCATAGATGACAATTTCTTCGGTATTTCTCTGAGTTATACAATCTCCTCATATCTGTAAAAGTTGTAAGGTGAAATCACTTTTCTGGTAGCTCACTGTCAATTCCATCTGGTCTTTTTTGATTGTTCTTTTCTTTTTCTTGAATACAAATGTAATATTTTTTATTTTTCTTTTTGTCTAGTGTTTCACTTTACTCACCAAATAAGTCCTCAGTAAACCCTGAAACTTGATCTCTATCAATCAAGGAAGTGACAAAACAAAAATCTATAGTTATAATTTGCCAATGTTTTTAATGTTAATTTATATCCCCCCCCCCACATTCTCTGCTTTCTCCCTACTGGTTTTTCTCTTTTAAATGCTCCACTTTTCTATGAATATGCCACAAAGAAATCTGTCACTTTGTATAATTAATATGCACCAAAGAAAATGCCCCTGAGTCAGGCTACGTCTTTCGTTCCACCTTCTCCACCCATTCCCCAGCTCTCTGCTGGTTTTCTTCCTCCTCCTCATTCACCTGCCTACAGCCCTGGCCAGGCTCCAAATGCTTAGGAGTGTTTGCTTATATCCCCCCTCGGGTCAATGGGCATTCCTCCCCAGGACTCTCCAGTAGCCCTGAGCTGACTCCTCTCGAACTTCTGCATTCAGCTTATGTGTGGCTGTCCTTGCGCTAGGAGGGACCCTGCTTTTCGTTTTGGGATATCAATATTTTTTTCAGTGGGTTTCTTCATATTTTCTTGAGAAAATCCCAAGTCTCAAATTTCTAACCTTAAAACATTTTTTAAAAAGTCCTCTTTCCCATTTTTTCTAGCAATAATCTCTTAATTCTGGTAACTTTGAATGAAATGATTTTTCTGTCTAGGACTCCACCGCCTCTCTTTCCCCTTCAGCCTGTACCAGCGGGTCATCAAGTTCTGCTCCTGCCATTGGAATTTGTCCTTTTCATTACATTACCAATAGATAATCTGAGTCCAGGCCATTGATATCAAATCCCGGGTTTATTACAAAATCCTTATTTTTCTTTTTTCCCTTCCAACCTGTTTGGGATCACAAGATTTATCTAAACACTGTTTTCTACCTCATGCTACTTTGCTGATCAAAGACTTGCATGTGCTATCACTGCCTTTGGTAGTGTTCCCAGCATGAAATGTTGATTCCAAAAGGTGCTTTGAGGAACAAAATTTATACACGAAACAACTCCAAAACAACAGTTTTGGCTATGTTGCCTAAAACACAGCACTGATGCTCATTAGCATATTTAGAGTCTTAGTAGCAATGTTTAACTCCAATCTTTTCAAGATATTTTGCCCAAGGAACTTTTACTTTGAGTAAAACTAATTTGATGTCTAAAAATTAGTGTCTTCTAAGGTACAATTTGAAAAATGCTACCTTCTTGGAGGCCATGATGCTAAACTCTATGCATGCTATAAAAAAACGTTCAGAGGGTTAAAATTTATCAGGTCACTGCAAATCCTTTACTAAATACCTCTAGTACTTGATTTTCATGGTAATTCTTTAAAGTCTATTGGTATTCAGTTCATTTTTCTAAGGTTCAGGGAGATTGAGATCCTTGCCCAACCACAAAGGGGCAAAGTGGCTTTAGAAACGTTGATCCGTGGAAGCCCAGAGTCACGCTCTTGACTTCCATGCATGAGGCTTCTAACAAGCTCAAGGTCCTCCCCACCCCCTCTCCACCCTGACTTTCCGACCAGCCTTCTCGTGAGCTTGAGCTCTAGTTGACCTCATCTGCTACCATCCTCCTCCCTGCCTTCAGATGCCACCATCATCTTTCCAAGCCAATCTTCTTCCTTTTTCTCCCTGTCCCAATCAAGTTCTCCATGAAGTCCCCTCAAGAATGTTCACAGGGGGCTGGGGCTGTGGCTCAGCGGTAGAGCGCTTGTCTCACATGTGTGAGGCCCTGGGTTAGATCCTCAGCATCACATAAATAAAATGAAGGTATTGTGTCCTCCTACAACTATATATATATATATATATATATATTATATAAATATATAAAAAATATATATATTTAAAAATGCAATACCTTAAAAAAAAAAGAATGTTCACAGGCCACAATATTCTGACCCCATTTGTCTTCTCTAAATCCCCATGTAGCTTTTCCATGGTGCCATTCATTTGCTACTGGATCATTAAAAAAAATCCCAAACAAAAAGCACCTTTATTTCTCCTTCCTAAATGAATTTTCTTGCCAACTGCTTCTTTAGTTTTCTATTTGAATGCACAAGTGAATAAATGAATGGCATATGGAAAATATGAAAAACTTATATATGGGAGAAGTAACCCTATAAATCTCAAATGAGTAGTGAAATAAATTTTATTAGTTTTTAGAAAACAAAGCTATGCTTTATAATTCACAATAGCCACACTATGGAACCAGCACAGGTGGCCATCAATGGATGAATAAAGACAATGTGGTATACGTGCACAATGGAGTTTTATTCAGCCATAAATAAAAATGAAATTATGTCATTTGCAAGGAAAATGGGTAGAACTAGTGACAATCATGCAAAATGAAATAAGTCAAACTTAGAAGGCCAAGGGTCCTATCTTTTCTCTCATATGCAGAAGCTAGAGTGGAAAAAGGGATAGCAAGGTGGGGGAAGATCTCATGAAAATCAAGGGAGATCAGTAGAGGAAAGGGAGGGGGAGTCCTGGGGAGGGATATTGGTTAAATTACATTGTTATATGAATGTACAAATATGTAACAAATCTCATCATTATTCTGTACAACTATAATGCACCAATAAAAATGTAGGAAAAAGGAAAACAAAGCTAAACATTATTTATAAAAGCATATATTTCATATACGTACACGTGTGTATATATATGTGCATAGCCATTGTAAAAACAAAAAACTGAAGAGTAACGTAGTTTTACAGTGAATTGGAAAACCTTTCCCTTTCACCCACCACTTTCCCAGTGTTAACCCTATTCCCAGAGTTGCTATTGTTTGATGATCACTTTTCCGGTCTTCTATTCATTCACCTGTATTTGGATCTGTACCTAGAATCCCTAAATCCTATGGTTCTAACCATATATGGTACTGTATTCAAAGAAATAATGATCTGACTCCAGGTAACCTAAGAATATCATAGCCCTTTATTATTCAGGGGACACCATGGGTGTTGTACAAATCTTCAAACAAATAGTAACAATATACAATCCCTAAAAAATCACTTTAGATATTGCTTCTTGCTTCCAGAGTTTTCCATTCAACCCCTGACAAAACCTCTGTAGTCTCTCCTCCTCCCCTCCAGGTCCCTGTGGCTGGTGGGGACTTCCCTGAATGCATCCTAGTCCCTGAAAGTCTCCTCCGAGGCCCGCTGGACCCCGGGCGTGGGCTGCTTCCCGCTCCTTCTGCTTTCCAGAATCAGATCATTGCACTTCACATTTGCCTGGGTTATAAATGCACTGGAATGAAGTCTTCCGAGGCACTCTGGTCTAGATTTTAAATAGCCCTGTTGGTATCATTTTCCTTGATCCTATTCATGTATTCAGATCTTTAATTTTTCTGGATCATACTGTCGAATTTTTTTAATGTTGTAGTTCTTGGAAAATACTCAGCTCTTGGTTTTAGTGATCAATTTTACTGCGCTTTGAGGTTCAGTTTTTGTTTTTATTTGCATTGATTTCTCTTTTAATCCTTATCAATATTTTCTTTTTCTTTTCCCCCAGCTTTTTTATATATATATATATAATTTATATATATGTTATTTGAAAGTTTACATATATATTATTTGAAAGCTATATATATATATGTATATATATGTATATATATATATATATATATACATATATATATTTGAAAGTATTTTGGCTAAAAATCACTTCTGAATACTGCTATGACTCCATCTACTTCCACATATTCAAAGGGCCATTCATTCATAAATTATGTCTTATTTTCATTTTTATTTCTTAAGTGAAATGAAGTGTATGATATGATTTGCTTTTTTTCTCACTTTAAAAAAATTTCAGGTCTTTTTGAAAAGAATATATTATTGATGAGAATTTAGTGGATGTCACCAAATAATTTTCTATATTAAAAGAATATCTGACATATTTTAATAGAATAAGAAAATTGCATTAAATGCCAACATTTTATGAGTAGACTTTTTTATGAGTAGACTTTTTTAGAACACATTGAATTTTATTTAACAAAGACATGTTTTGGATGTGGATACTTAGGCAATTCCAGTTATTTAAATGAAATAAATAAAATATAACAGAAAAATACATTTGATTTATTGAAGTGATTAAACAAATAAAGAATTTTAATATGTTGCCTATGGATTCCTAGGGTGGGTCTATAAATTTTGAATTTTTGGTATGTCTTTTTTTATTGATGTCTTTTTTTTTTCCCTGCAAATGAATGTAGTATTTTCTTACAATTCTCAATTATCTCTGAAATTTCTAAAATGTAAAATTTCATAGAGTTCTAGAAAAGTTGTATCTTGTAGTAATATATATTCCAGATATATCTGATCTTAACACATAGGACAATGCTAGGAGAATGTGTGTGTGTGGGGGGTGGGGGTGGGGGTGTGTTTACACATATTTCAGTGCTGCAGATGGAATTCAGGGCCTCCTACATGCCAGGCAAACACTGAGCTATAGGAAAATATTATACCATCTTGAACAGTAATGAAATTTTTCTTGATTATTATTTCCCATATTATTTTGGAACCAAAGGGAGCAGACAGAGGTGACTCCATGAATCTATTTAAGCCATCGTTGCTTTCTAAGCAAGATCATTCCTAAACCTAACTGAAAAGTGCCGACCTTAACTTTTCTGAAACTCTTCATGTCTCATTGTCATTCACCTGTGATGTTTGATAGAATCTATCTGTTGAGTCCACTTGTTTCAAGCTCAGCATTAACTGCCTAGTGTAATTAGTTTTGTGTTGGGGGCAGATTAGATTTCACGAAGACACTTCAGACTCAGCATCTATTGATTGTCGTTTTCCCTTTTGAATTTAGGTTTTTCTGATTCTTTATATTAAGTAATTTTGAATTGAATGCAGGACATTTTGAATATTAGGTTATGAGGCTCTGTTTATAATCAAATGTAATGGTGTAGGTGGGTTAAAAAAGGAAGGAAAAATGATAAGTCATTCAACCACTCATCCAAAAAATCTGGGCAATTTATTAGACAAGATATTATCAAAGCAAAGAAGTTCCATCAGTAAAGGCATTACATATTATAAAAATGTTTATTCAAAACAAAAATAATAATACTAAGCATCAATTCCCCAACAATGGAAAGTGGAATTTCTGTTTAGTTAAAGCAAAAATTCATAACACTAGAAGGACAAATAGACAAACCTATAAATACAATTTGAAACTTAAAAATGCTGCTCTAAGAAAATTCAAAGGAGTAGAAAGGTAATCTGTATGCATTCTTTTTTAAATGTACATGGATAGTCACAACAACACACCACATATGAAGCTTTACAGTAAGCCTTAACAATTATGCCAAAGACCACATGGAATTGAATGAGAAATCAGTAAGAAAAAGACAACAGAAAAAAGTCCAAATACTTGGAAAGTCAGCAGTATATAGCTAAGTGATCCATAATTAAGGAGGAAGTCAGAGAGAGAGAGAGAGAGAGAGAATACAAATTACCAAAATCAAGAATGAAAAGAAGCCAGGTGCTGAAGTATATGTTGGAAATCCCAGAGACTTGGGGGGCTGAGCAGGAGGATTGCAAGTTCAACAATTTAGAAAGACCCTGTTTTCAAAGGAAAAAATAAAAACTACTGGGGATGTAGCTCAGTAGTAGAGTGCCCCTGGGTTCAATTCCAAGTGCTAACAAGAGAGAGAGAGAGAGAGAGAGAGAGAGAGAGAGAGAGAGGTATTACTACAGAATATTAAAAAGGTATTAAAGATATTAAAAAGGTAATAAAAATACTACAGACAACTTTACACAAATACATTTCACAACTTAGATGAAATTGACCATTTCCTCAAAAATCTAAAAGTACCCAACTTTACCCAAGATGAAATGTATAATATACATAGTCCTATAACAATGAAAACCATTGAATTCTTAAAACCATACAATAGAGGAATCTTTAGGCCTACATGGTTTCACTAGAAAGTTCTACAAAACCAATTCTGCACAATATCTCTGAGAAAACGGAAAAGATGAACTTAACAACTCTTTCTATGAATCTGTTCCCACCTCATTGCAAAATCAAAGAAAGAAATACAGAATAATATTCCTCATGAAAATAGACATGAGTATATTTAATCCAGCCATCAGTGTGTGTGTATATATGTATCATATATATGCATATAAATACACATTCTTATGCACACAGATAAGGTAATGTATTAATATATATTAGTTATATAGCTAAGTAAGATTCATTTAGGTATGCAAGGCCAGTTCAGTATTTAAAAATAAATCTAATCTACTAAATTAGTCTAAAGATTAAAATTACTTTATTATCTCAATTAATGTTGAAAAGCATTCCTGAAAGACAATTTCAGCAAGTTAGGAACAGAAGGGAACTTTTCCAATGTGACAAAAAGACATGTACAAGAGATTTGCATCTACTGTCATGCTAACATTACTCTGGGTAGCTCAAGGCTTCCTTCTTTAGGTTGGGAACAAGCCATGAGTGTCTACTCTAACTTACCTTTTTGGACATTGCACTGGAAGCCCCAACTAGAGCAACAGGAAAAGAAAAAGAAAGAACAGGCTTACAAATTGGAAAGAAAGAAAGAAAACTGTACCTATTCATATAGAGTTTGTTGTCTATGGAATATTCCAGGGAATCCACTGTAAAACTCTGAAAATTAATAACTGTATTCATTCTAGGTTGTTGCATATATATCTGACATGTAAAACTCAATAATATTTCTATAGACAAGTAATTAACTATTGAAAACAAATTTTAAAATATCACTTACAATAAATAGTCCCTCTTCCCTAAAATGGCAGTACTTAGAAATAAATGAAGTAAATCACATCCTGGATCTATATGCTGAAAAAAAAAAGATTTAAATAAATGGAGATAATATTGTGTTCATGAATTGGAAAATTCAGTAATGATTCATTTCTCCCTAGATTGATTAGTGCAATTAAAATCCTATCATGGTTTTATATATATATGAACATATACACACACATATATATGTGTGTGTGATTATATATATATGTGTATATACATATACATGTGCATGTGATTTTATACATATGAATATATACATATATATATATATATATATATATACACACACACACACATACACATAAGTTGATTCTAAAATGTATGTGGAAAACCAAAGGAACCAGGGTAAGCCAAACAATTTGGAAAAGTAAAAGAAAAATTAGGCAAATGATATTGTCTAATTTTAAGACTTATTGTGAAGCTGCAATAATTAAAACAGTGTGGAACTGGTGAAAGAACAGACATATAGATTGTTGGAACAGGATAGAGTGTCTTGAAATGGACTGTTCCAAACATAGCCAATGAATCATGACAAAGAAACATGGGCCAATCAAATATTTTCAACAAATGATGTTGAAACAACTGTATATCTATGTGCAATAAATTTCAACCTAAAACTCATATTTATGTTAAAAACATTAATTCAAAATGGATTCTAGACCTGGATGTAAAAAAGAAAATAACTAAAATAACTATAAAAATCTATGAAGAAATCACAAATGAAAATCTTCATGAACTGTGATTAGGTAAAGAACACTTAGACATGACACCAAACCATGATTCATGAAACAAAAATTGACAAATCTAAGTCAAACTTTTTGGTTGTTGTTGTTGTTGTAGTATGAAAGACACTATCAAGAGCATTAATGGACAAGTACAGATTGCGAAAAGTATTTACAGATCATACATCTGGCAAAAGACTTGTATCCAGAATTCGTAAAGGTCTCTCAAAAACTCAATGGTAACAAATCCAATTTAAAAATGGACAAATTGTTTGAACATTCTTCACTGAAGAGGGCATATGGAAGGGCTAATAGATATGTCAATAATGTTCAGTATCATTAGCAAAATAACTATTAAAATTTGATGTGCTACCAATAGAAGTGTGTGACAAAAAAAAAAAAATATATATATATATATATATATATCAAAGCCCCAAACTGATGACATCAGGGGCTGACTGGAATGTGGAGCTGCTAATCTTTTTACTTACTGCTGGTGGGAATGCAAATTGAAGCATCCACTCTGTCAGGTAGTTTGGCATTGTTTAAAAAAAAGGTAATGTTACAGTCATCTTTATTCTGTGATCCAGCAGATCCAGTCCTAGATGCTGACACAAGAGAAATGGAAACTTAGGTTACATAGACACCTGCTCAGGGTTGTTTAGAGCAACAGTATCCGACGTTGCCAAAGCTGGCAGTGTCCCTTTGCTGGGTGAAGGGAAAGATGAACCACAGGATCTGAGGTTCTCAAAAGGACAGAACTATCACAGCAGAGGGCCAAGCGGTGGTTGCCACAAGGGCAAGGTGAGGGCTTTAATGCGACCACATGAAGGTGATGAGGGGGTCTTGGAGGGGTGGGGGATCTTCTGGGTGCTGACGGTGGTCGTGGGTGTGTAACTTAAACATGGGGCAAAATTCATACAGCCGCATACAAAGGCCACTTTCATTCTGTGCTCATTTCAAAAATAAAAGAACACAGAGCTCAGGAGGCTGAGGCAGGAGGATTGTGAGTTCGAAGCCAGTCTCAGCAATTTAATGAGGCCCTAAGCAACTCTGCGAGAAAAAGGGCTGGGGATGTGACTCAGTGGTTAAATGGGGTTCAATCCCTAGTACCAAAAGGAAAAAAAAAAAAAAAACATATAAAGGGGTTTGAGTAAAATTTCTGCTGTTTTAGATAGTATTTTTGTAAGATTTTTGTTATAATTATTAGTGCAAATTAACTATATAAAATAATGATTTGTGTTGTAATAATTTTGTAGTGCATACATTGAGCTTTGATGTCACCTACCTTTCTATCTCCCTCTCTGCACCCAGGTCCCCTTTCCTAATTGTCCCCCTTCACAGTTACTGTATTTTAAATTCATATAACATAAGCGCTTTACATATTTTAAAAATCAGCATAGTATCAATCCTCCTCTTTGAAATCTTAGAAATTGACAGTCATTTGGAATAATATTTATTTTTAATTTACCACAGATAAGTGTCAAATATACTTTAGAAATATGTTAACAATATAATGCCTATATCAGTACTGTCCAGAGATACTTCACTGCTGCAGCTAATACTTCCATTAAGTATATCCTCAATAACTAATGTTCCTTCTTTCCATATCAGTTTTGCCACTCTCACATGAGGAGATTTAAACTATACTATCTCCACTGTCCTTCCATTCACAAGCAGATCTCTAAATTTGTTCTTCATAAAATAACATCTGGCTTCAAAAATGAAAATAATACTTCTTTCCTAATATGAAATCTGTAAGGTTTTTTTCATATTACAAATCTTTCAAAATCTCTGAAATCTCTGCACACTTGTTTCTGTTATGAAGTGTGAAGTTTTGGTCATCATATATGAAGTTTGCTGCCACATTGTTTGGTAGCCCACCCAGGGCTCCCCATGCAGTAGCATTAATGAATGGGTTTGGCTGGTGATGATGATGACAAAGACCTTGAGAAAGAATCCACAACCACATAATAGGGATGTGTACTGGGTGCTCTGTAGGGACACATGTGGCTTGTGTAACCTGCCAGTTGTTTAAGCATTCAGCTGTGCATACATACATACATACTCTAATATGTTAAGTCAGAGTTTCCACTCAAACCCACCAGAGTTCCTACGCTATTTTAAGCAAGGGTTATTGTGATTCCTGTCTGGTCTAGGTATATGAGTTTACAAATCCCCAGAAGGTTGGCCACATTATCGATACATTTCGTGGGTTCTTTTTTTTTTTTTTTTTTTTTGGTACCAGGGATTGAACTCAGGGGCACTCGACCACTGGGCCACATCCCCAGCCCTTTTTTTGTATTTTATTAGAGACAGGGTCTCACTGAGTTGCTAAGTGCCTTGCCATTGCTGAGGCTGGCTTTGAACTCGCGATCTTCCTGCCTCGGCCTCCCAAGTGCTGGGATTACAGGCGTGCGCCACCGCGCCCGGCTCGTGGGTTCTTATACAAAGGAAAAATATTGCCACTAATGAGCAGCTGACTATCTTAAAAATATTATTCAATAAATAGTATAGGGACAATTAATTTACTGGTGGAAGTACGTGAGATTCTTCTTTTTAAAAATTTATTCGAAGTTGTCGTATATATAACAGTAGCATGCATTACAATTCATAATACACATATAGAGCACCTTTTTACATATCACTGTATACAAAGTATATTCATACTATTCACGTCTTCAAACATGCATTTAGGGTATTGATATCCATCTCATTCTACCATCTTTTTTCCCTTTTTTCTGGTGTTCTTCTAATCCTCCTATGCTCCCCGACCCAACCACAATGTGAATCAGCCTCCTTATATCAGAGAAAACATTCGGTATTTGGATTTTTAAGATTGGCTAACTTCACTTAGCATTATATTCTCCAACTTCTTCTTATGTTATATAAAAATAAGTTCCATGTAGCTGCTGGGTAATAAATGAAAACATAAGATGAAGAGCAAACAAATGATTGATTGATTTCTGGGTGAGGAGGGACTTTCTAAGCATAAAATAATGGATAACCATGAAGAAAAAGAGCAATAGTTTTAACAACACAAAACTTGGAGACTACTCTAGGTCAAAAGGAAAAAAATCCAAAATATGGTTTGGTCATTGAGGATAGAGGCCAAGGGTGAGAGATTGAGAAAATGTCAGGATATCAGTTGCTGACTGCAAAGATTTTGGCAAGGACACTAATATGTTGAATCCCTTCAAAAAGCAAACCAGATTATGGACGAGCCATTTAAAAGAAGTTTACATTTTTATTCTTAAGACTTTCTCATAGTCAGCCATTTCAATTAGTGGTAAATTCTTTTGAAGTTATTTACTTGCTCAGGTATCTTCAAGAGGCCTGTAATAGTGTTTTCTCATAAGGCAGTTACATCATTGAAGCTATGTGATAACACAGGTAGAAGGAAGATCTAATTATTAACTGTAGGCTATATTGGCATATGATAGAGAATGAGTTTTTATATTCCCTGCCCCAAGTGTGCTCAGAAATGTCATCATATTTGAAGTTTGCTGCACATTTGTGAGAAGGATAATTTCCCCTTTTTATTCTATTTTTTTATTAGAGCATTATAGCTCTACAGAGTAGTTGGATTCATCCCAACAAAATCATGTATGCATGTAATTTGATTTTACTTTGTGTCTCCCCACTTTCCCTCCCCTACCCCCCATTTTCCTATATCTACTCTACTGATCTTCCTTTTGCTCATCTATTTGTTCATTCATATACACATAGCATGAGTTTTAAAAATTCATTCAGCATTTCCTCCCCTTTCCTGTCCTTCCTTTCTTCCTCTTGATCTCCTTATACTCTACTGATTTTCCTTTATCTTTATGATATCTGATCTCCCACCTTCTTTCCTTTGTTTTAACTCTAGCTTCCCCATACGAAAGAAACCATTTGACCCTTGATTTTCTGAGTCTGATCTATTTCACTTAGCATGATGTTTTCCAGTTCCACACATTTGCCGGCAAATTACATCATTTCCTTCTTCTTAATGGATGAGTAAAACTCCATTGGGTACATATACTACATTTTCTTAATCCATTTACTTATTGATGGGCATCTGGGTGGATTCCATAATTTGGCTGTTATGAATTGTGCTGCTATAGACATTGAAGTGGCTGTATCACTGCAGTATGCTGATTTTAGATCTTTTGGATAAACACCAAGGTGTGGGATAATTGGTCATACAATGGTTCCATTCCTAATTTTAGGAGTATATTGCCATTTTCGATAAGAAAACTGTGCCTCAAAGAATTTTATGACTTGCACATAATGAGCAAATGCTGTCAAACACAAACTCTGAAAATCCCAGGAAGTCAAACACAAACTCTGGTTCTACCGTAAATTCTCTGAGCTGCTCCCAGGCAGTTAGAGTTGTGATGCTTCTGGTTATTAACAGAGGGCTGTCAAGTAAAAAATATTTTGTTGTATGTTTTTCATCTTTGGTCTTCTGTCTTCCCATGCCTACTTTGACACGTTCACTTATTACTTCTTTTTGTTATGATGTTAACGTATTGAATTTATTCTTTGTAAAGCTATTTGCTTTGAAAAAAAAATGTTTCCTCAAATTCCCGAAGAAATACTGAAAAAAAAAAATTCCCGAAGAAAACTGAAAAACAGCAAATAGCAAATCCTTACTTAGCATTTGCCACGTGCTATTGAATTCTCCTGACCATCTGAGCAAGTACTCTATTGTGTCCATTTTACAGATAAGGAACTGAGACACAGAGAACTTTCCCATGACTATACAGAAGGCATTATTTTATTACCATACAGATCTTCAACTCATTTTCAAATATTTTAATGGGAGTTAAAATATTTAAGTTAAAAAAAAATAAAGCCAGTATTGCCAACCTTTATTTTTGACTCTGATAGTGTGATAAAATGTCATTTTGTATCCAAGTAGCTACAGCTGCCAGCAGTAGCTCTGAAGCCTCTTATTTTCATCAAGAAAATATTTTCAAAATCCTTCCACAATTTATATATACAGTGAGAAATACTTTGCACTTTGGAAATGTGGGAGAAAACAAAACTAGGTGTTGCTTCTTTTTTTTTTTTTGAGGCAAGAAAAATAGTGTGTGGATTCTGTTCTCTGTATTCTCTTGATTGTTGAATGAAACATTTTTTCTCCTAAAACCTCCATCTTTTTTTTTTCTTTATGTAAAAATGTACGCAATACCAAAATGCAGGCTGTGAAAGAAATTTCTGGTCACATTTACAACATCACTGAAGTTAGATTATTTGGTGACACGTTAGATGTCCCTGACAAAATGCATGCTTTTGTCCACCGGTGATTTGGAATAATTAATCGGAACGGTCTCTGGAGGAGGACCCACTGCATTCTGTGTTGGTTTGTAAAACAGGCCTGGGTGAGAGGCCTCCCGGCGGGCCCAGTCTCGTTACCTGTAATTTTTCACATGTGTATAGTTCATCACTAGTGACATCCTGGCTTTCAGATCAGTCATCTCTTAGGACTTAAAATTGATATATCAGTCTCAGCATAAAATGCTATCATTCCCGTAGACCAACTGTTTACCGGAGTATAACTCCTCCTGTGTCTCATTTCATCTCACTGTTCCACACAGTGATGTTTCAATGTGAAATGAAGTTTTTTCATGCTGTGCTTCTGAGTAGAAAAAAGACAGAACTACATGTATGATAAATGGTGATGCGTCCCCGATAACCCTTGCAAAAACAATACAATGTGGGAGCATCGTGTATTATATTTGCTTTAATAATTCAATGCATAAATGTGGCTTTTAAACTTTTATAACAAATACTATTTATGCAGTGGCGAGGAGAAGATCAATTATATTTGCTGTGAATCACTTTATCTTCCAACTTAGTTAGAAATTAGCAAAACACCACTGCTCTTGAGTGGTCATGGTAAAGTATGTGTGGAGATGACACTCTTAGTGAAAAACAAAATTACCATCGTGTTTTTCAATTGTATGCATATTTATTTACAGTTCGGTAAGAAAGGGAATTTATTTAAAATTTTATTAAATCCAATTTTCTTCCTCTATGTGAAGCTCAGGACCAAACTCTGGATTTCATTGGCAACAATAGAATTTAGGGAAAACGTCTTATTGGACTCCCTAGTTGTTCGAAGGAGACGGTGGTGTTTGCCTTCTTTCTTTGGTCACAAAGTGCATTTTCTTTGTGGCTCTAGGTATGGTCTATCTGTGACATCAGGATCCCATTCGTGACTGGGGCTGATTCCGCTGCTCTGTCTTCCTGGTCTTGTCCCTATACTTCCTTCACATGCCTAAAAGCTGTGCATAGACAAAGCATAATATTAGCCCTTGGGAGACCAAAAAATTTTTGTCAAAATGGAAATGATGGTTTCTTTTTTTTTTCCCCTTTCGGCATGTCTCCATTTCTTAAATTAAGCTTTGTACCCGAAAACAAAATGGAAATGATGGAGCTTCTTTTTTTTTTTCTTCTTCCCTGTTTCGGCATGTCTCCATTTCTGGCCAGTCATTACTTCTTCTACCTATGACTAATGTTCTGATAGATGACTTTCGGAAAATGAAAGGTCACAAAATTGTTTTAACTATGAAAAGTAGATTAAAAAATAAAAAACCAAAATAGATTAAATTTAAATTTGATGTAGCATTGCAAATCTCAGGTCTTTCTTTGAGGGGAAAAAAAAAAAAAAAACATGTGAGCTTGCACATTTAATTCGAATGTTTCTGATTTCAAAACTATTTAATCTGCATCTTTTAGATTGTTGTGTTGGAAACCATAATAAGCTCTGTGATAACAACCAAGCACGGAGCCACAGCTAATACATGTGCAGTCAATTGTCAAATGAACAGTGGATGAATGAGTGATCCCAAAGAAAGGCATGAGAAAGGGAAAATATTTTTTTATAGTAAGATATAATTTTGCAAAAAACAATTTAACCAACAGGTGATTATTTGTATCCCTTGGATAAAGTATGAAAGTCAGCAATAATTAATTGGCTAATTCTATTTCTGCAGGGTGTGCATGCATATCCAGGTATACACAGATGCACAAGAAAATAAATAGCGTTAAAATTATTTGTGCAACTGATCTTTATATTTAGAGACTAAAATTATATTGAATCTAATACTCTAGCAGATGAGATATTCTGGTAATACTTATAAAAGATGCACACTGAAATGTTGCTATCCACTAGAGAGCAAGAGGTAAATAGAGCTTGCATGCTTTGTATTAGTTTAAAAACCTGTAACCAAGATAAAGACATCATGTAAAGGTTTTAAGTTCAATTATCAAGATAAAGTTACTCAGACCCAAAGTAAGTTTTGAAAGTAGACTACTTTTAATAATATACATGGCAAGGAATGTAATTCATCAATTGGCATTATTTTGGCAGCCGTACTCTTTGAGCTCAATTCACATTGGCCTTTTTGAATTATTAAAATACACTTTAGTGTTTGAGAGAAGTTTTAGGGTCATAGCAAAATTGTGTGTCAAGTACAGAGAGTTCCCACCTATATGTTGCCCCACCTACCCATGTCTTCCTCCAATATCACCTTCGCACTACCCAGTGGTACATTTGGTACAGTCAATGAACTTAATAACTGTATTTTAAATTCTGAAATAGGCATAGATTTTATTATTCAGCTGTGCTTGGGAGAAGCGAGAAAGTCATCAGAAGGAGTTTCACAACATCCCAGGCAGCCAGATACAGTTGTCTGCACTTATAATCCCAGTGATTCTGGAGGCTGAGGCAGGAGGATGACATGAGCTTAGGACTTGGAGGCCAGCCTGAGCAATACGGAAAGACCCCCAACTCAACAAAACAAACAAACAAAAAATTCTAGGGAAATTCAAACATTTTGTTAATTTTTTAAGTTTAAGATCACTAAAAATTTATATTGATTGCTAGTCTTGGTCAATATGTGATTTCTAATGTGTTGGGGAAAAATAGTTAAGGCTCAGCTCTTGTCCTCAAGTTGCATGAAGAGGAATATGGGAGATGTGCGCAGGAGTGGTTGTGATGCTAGCGAGAACGCTTGGCATTAGAAAGAGAGGCACAGCTACAATACTCCTGGAGGTAGCATTGGGAGAAGAAAGAGGGCTGTGTCAAGATTCTGGAGTGGAAGAAATGTTACGTTAGGCTTTGGATATGGATTGGGGCGTGGATGGGATTGTCAGATACAACATAGGTCACCAGGTTTTGTTTGAGTTTTAGATCAACAATGAATACTTTTTTTTTTTTTTTTTTTTTAAGTATAAGTGTGTCCTGGGCTTATACTTATCCATTGCTCATCTCAAGTTCAAATTTATCTGAATGGTGAATTGTTATTTGCTAATGAAGGCATTTCTATGCACAGAGTACATTCTAGCCAGATAATACAATGTTCAAAGGTACAAAGAAAAAGTGGGTACATATGTATATTTCAAAGTACATGTTGGAAAGAATAAATGTTTAATGATTATGTAAAATGCAGGGCAAGTGTTAGTTAGGTTGGGTAAAATGAAATGTTTTAATAATTGTATGGGAAAACAAGGCATAAACTGCAATTGTCCTGGGCAAATGACAGGAGGTCTCAAAGGGTGGAGGGACCCTGACAGTTGCATCAAAAGAATGGAGGCATGTGGATCTGGTGAGGGTAGCTAGTGAGCTACTGTAGGACAGCTGTCTGTGACAACTAAACAATATGATAATACTATGTGCAATGTTAAAGTGGCTTAATCTTTGTACCTTTGGATAAATAGTTTTGCAATGACTGCAGCTTTAGGACATGATTTCAGGACTGGCAAAGCCCAGATCATGTGCTAGGCAAACTTCTTAAGAGCATGTCTAGAACCCTGATGAGTGATAACTGAGTTATTATTGAGGTTAGGAACTTAATTCTTGAAATTAGGGAGGTACAGATCTGGCCTATTTGGAAGAGAATATGGCAGAAGTCACAGAAGGGTTCATGCATTGCATGCTTATTTATTAAAATTGATTGGGCATGAAGGAACAATATCCTCCAGTGTGTCTAGAAAAACTCTTGAGTTAGAGATGGCATGTAGTTAAGACCATTGCCCAGGATGAAAAGTTTTCCTCCATGATATGAAATGCTAACATGATAACACATGAATGAACTTACATGCACATGTTAGAAAGGCAGGAGGTTTGAATCAGCAGTAAAGATCTTGATACATTGTTTTTATTATGCAAAGTTTCACACATAAACAAAATAGAGAGAATAGTGCAATAAACCACCATACAGATATGACCCAGTTTGCACAACGATTTAAGACTTGACACACATGACTTATATGGCTTCTCTTTCCTTTGTTAAAATATTTAAAAGAAAATCATGAGATTGACATTTTTTAAAAAATCAGTTATTTGGATATACAACAACAAATTGATAGGGATTTAGAAATGGAATTGCAAGATGTGAATTATTCCTTGGATTTTGTTTGAATAGATACATTCTGAGACTGCAAAAGGTATATTCAAATGTTGTAATAATACATTTCCTGAACTAAATCCATAGTGTTCATGAGGATTGCTAAATTACAAATATTTTGCATTTGAATGCTATTTAATTGTACCATTATAATCTTACCTTTTATTAGAGCTGCATGTACAAGAAGCTCTTAAAACTTTAGGCATGTCGATTTTACCCTGTTTTGGAGGATAAAAAATTATAGTGATTATACTTATAAAATAATATTATAGCCTAAAACAGAACAATGGCTTTGATATTTTTTTTTTTTTTTATCATTTGGCCCCACAAAATGGTCTTGTTTTATGGGAAATATTTGTTTAGATCACTAACAAATAGTTAAGTTCTATATTTCATCTAGAAGTGGAAGTAAACCTAACAAAACGCATTTTATGGGTCAACAAAATACATATGAAAGAGTAATACATATGAATGCAGGCATTACTGCTCATGGCGTGAAAAAGGAATCACTTCTGCTGGTTCTCCTCTCCCGTCATTGACTGAGCTTGCTGTCTGTGGGCGCTGCCGCCTTTGCACTGAGAATTTTCATGGCTACCAGGGACTTCCGTTGCTCCCGCTGGGTGACTCGAAGCCTTCTGCTCCTGCTGCAGACCACTGCTGTAGCAATAGTCTCCTGCCCCAAATTTATTTAAAGATCTTTTAAATTTTAATATTCTTTGCACTTATTCATTTTTTATTTTATTTTTTATTTAATTAATTTAATTTGTTATACATGCTTTTAGAAACACATGGAGATAGCCAAATGATTAGTTCAGTCAAGCAAATTGACATAGCCATCCCCTCACGTAGTTACTTTTTCTTTGTGGCAAGAGCACCTAAAATCTACTCTCAGCAAAGTTTTAGTATACAACATAGTAATTTAGCTATAGTCCTTATGATGTATATCAGATCTATATATAGGCTTATACATTCTACATAACTGTGAATTTGTACTCTTTTTTCCCTCCCTGCCATTGCTGACTATTGTTTTTCTATGTATTTGACTTTTGTAAGATTCTGCATAAAAATGAGATCATGCAACATTTTTTTTTTTATGTCTGCTTATTTCATTTAGCAAAACGCCAAGGAAGTGTCTCTTGTATTTAAGGCTTAATGATATCCATTATCCATCTTCCTTCCTTCTTTCCTTTCTTCCTTCCTTCCTTCCTTCCTTCCTTCTTTCCTTCCTTCCTTCCTTCCTATCATCTATCTAGATATAGATATAATGTGTATAATATAATGTATATGACATACATGTCATATGTATGTATATAGAGTCCTCAACCTAATGATTCAACTTGACTTACGATGAAGAGAAAGAGATATGCATTCATTAGAAGCCATCCCTCAGATTTTGAATTGTGATCTTATCCTGGGCTAGCAGGGATATGTGCAGTGACACTCTCTTGCTGCTCTGCAGTCTGCCTTGGGATGGTGAGGGTAAGCAGCCCACGCTCCAGTGTCCTATTGCCAGGATGATGTTAGGGATTTGGGGGTATATTAAATGAGTTTTCAGTCTAAGATACTTTAAATTTATGGAGATAACCGCATCATAAATCAAGAAATTTCTGTCAATCATCTATCTGTCATACTCTCTTTATCCATTCATCCACTGATAGACACAGGTTTTTTTCCACATCTTGGCTCTTGTGAGTTATGCCGTAATGCACACTGGTGTGCTGATTTTTTTCTCTTTGGCTATTTAACTGAGTAGAGGGATCGCTAGATTGTGTTGTGTTGCAGATCTATTTTTAATTTTTTGAGAAATCTCCATACTGCGTTCTTTTCCTAATGGCTGTAACACCCAGTTTTTAAATTCGAGGGTTTTTTTTTGTTTTTTTTTTGTTTTTTTTTTTTTTTTTTTTTTTTTTTTTTTTTTTTTAGTCCTGGGGATTGAACTCAGGGGTATCAAGCACTGAGCCACATTCCCACCCCTATTTTGTATTTTATTTAGAGACAGGGTCTCACTGAATTGCTTAGCACCCTGCTTTTGTTGAGGTTGGCTTTGAACTTAATGATCTTCCTGCCTCAGCGTCCCAAACCACTGGGATTACAGGCATGTGCCACTGTACCCAACAGTTTAACTGACTTTTGATGTAAGTCTAGAATTAGGCTGTATATTTTATCCACCATTGCCTTATTTGATTGACATTTAAAGAAAATTTGATGATCACTCTAGTTACAAATTTGAGGCCTCATACAAAATATGGTTGACTTTGAGAGCATCAAAGGCAAGAAATAAAACATCTGGAATCTATATGAGCACTGTATGCATCTTGGTGTATATTCTTCATGCAGTATCTCTCCTTTAGCAACATGTTCTGTATATAATATAATTTAGCACACATTTTACACTAATCAACACATTCTGCACTTATTCTTTGTCCATAAGTTTCCTTGTACTACAGTTTTTCTTTTAAACAGTTAGAATGGTATTCTATTTTGTGAATACGAAATCACTTTGATTGCTTTAAATATAAGATCTTTAAAATTCAGTTTTCTACTAAAAAGAGCAAATTTCCAATAAGTATTTCATAAATACATCTTTGCATTTTTGGAAGAGGAGCTGCTGAATTGAAGGTTATGAAAATTACCACGTTTTGATACTTGCTGAATTGCCCCTTCAGAGAGGAGGTGACAGTTTTCACATCCAGTGGTCTAAAAGGATATTATGCTTTCTTCATATTTGCTAATAAAATAGTCAAAAAAGAATTCTCATATTTAGTTTATATTTTCAAGTAATAGAGGACACTCGTTGATGTATTTCTAGACTTGTGGTTTTCTGTGATGAATATTTTATATTCTTTGTTCAGTTTTAGATAAATCCTATTGGCTATAGGAATTCATAAGAACCCCTTACATATTAAAGACACTTTGACTTCATCATCTGTCCTGCAAATAGATTTCCATTTTCATTTGACTCGTTTAAGCCATGTAGATATTTCAAAGGTTTATCTGTCCAGCCAAATTGATCATTCTCTGTTTTCCCATGCTTTGTATTCTTTTTGAAACTCAAGGTAAAACACATATTCATCTAATTTAATGTGTTCAACTGTTTTCACGTTGTGCGTTCAAATGAAAATTCTATGCACTCAAAACTATATCTGTTGGTTGACGTAAGTTAGTGATTGTCCTGGCTGCACTCTGACAGGGCTCACAGAGCACTGTCTTATGTGTTCCATTGTCCCTTGGAGGTTTTTGAGGACTAGTTCTCAAAGTTTCTACTGTTTTTCTGCCTCACCTTTGGACCCATGAACCGGGTCAAGATCACTAAGACATCGCTTTGCTGCTTGGGATCACTCCCCTACTCCAAGTCCAGTCTCTTGTGCCCTCTCCACTCCCCCAAGATGTTCCTTTAAGGCCACTGGGGCACATCTGGACCTGTGTGGAACTCTGCTCCACTTGGAAGTTTTCTCGTGAAACTAACGATTTGGACACCATCTTCAGGTAGAACTGATTCTGAGTTAAGTCAGGTAATAGTTGTTGATAGAAAAGTACAAGATTGGAGAATATTTTGTTACACACTGGATATCAGATACCATTTGTGTGTGTGCGTGCGCGTGCGCGCGCGCGCGCGCGCGCGCGCGCGCGTGTGTGTGTGTGTGTGTGTGTGCGTATTACCATGAGCAGGCATCTCAAATGTGAGAGCAGAAAGAGGGCAGAATGCTGATGTGTGGATGAGGTGGGAAGGGAGAAAGACACCAGGTGGGTTAGGGTCTGTGTTGGACTATAAAATGCAAATGGCGCCCAGAGGGTTTCAGCTGTTTCCAAGCAGAGAGATGAACCCAGTGTTGGGAGACCTTCTGCTAGCCACAAGAACCAGAAAATCTAAATACGACATAAAATTGTAATTTTAAAATGATCTCAACAAACACGAAAAAAGATTTTAAAATATTTTGAGGGTCAAACAGGGTACTTAAGAGCTGAATCTAACCTGTGGCCTGCCCAGTTTTGCTCTAATCACCATACTGTTGACTGGATAATAATGATGTTAGTTTATTTATAAGAGGATAATACAAAAGGGAAGCCAATATTTGTGAAAAGCATGATCAGGCACATAAAATATCAGATTTACTGCATTGAGAATAATGAAATTCCAAAATTAGTATGAAATTGCATTAGTATGAATTGTAACCCACCATTCCTTTGAGGCACTCGGTTTGAAATTTCTTTCTGATTTGTAAAATGGAAGGGATGATGAATTGGGAAGAGGAATGAAAAAAGCCAGTCTGAATATTAGGAATATCAGCACATTTATTGTGGTCAAGGGACTCTGGGGCCTTCTCCCTGATGCCAGGATTCTGAAAGAGAATTTTCCTAATAAATAAAAGACTTTGAAACAGACTCTTCTGCGTGTGATCAGCCCCCTAGGGTGTCTCTTGAAACAGGATGTGAACAGCTAGAATTGAAATGGAGAGACCTTGGAAGAGCAATGAAAAAGGAACCTGTGTGCCCATAAATCTAATATTCAGAATACCTGGGGTTGGGGAGCTACCTCAACCACTAAAGAATAATTTTTTTGCAAGCACTTTATTGTGCCGAGTCTTTTAAAAACATAGCCAAACCAAAAGAAGACGAATAAGACAAGCAGAGAACTTAAGAGTTTGCAGGGAATGTCTTCAAAAAGATACACGAGTGACCATCATGCGGATGTGTAGGCCAGCCACTCTTGGGGAGTAGCATTTCCTTGCATTTCCCTCTGTTTCTCTCAGTAACCTGGTCACTTGGGAGTTTTATTCCCTCTGGAATTTGGCCTATTTAGGGATTGAAAATGGAATAGCTGTTTCACTACACTTCCAAGTCCTCCAGTCTGTGTAAGACACTGACTTACAAAGAAGCCTGTGCCTATACATCCCCACCCACATCCAAGGGAGAATCTTCTCCATCTTCCTCTACATTCCTTTTCTGTCTTGTATGTTGTCAAGATGATCAGTGGTGGGTGCATATCAGTCTTCTAAGAGTTATGTTTTAAAGTTTACTTTGTGTATGCTTAAAGAACAGAAAATCCTTCTTGGAGATCATGGAGTCCTTAATTATTTCCCAAGTGTCAACCCATTCTTTTTGAAAGTAGAGGATGGGCTGGGGTTGTGGCTCAGTGGTAGAGCACTTGCCTCGCATGTGTGAAGCTCTGGGTTCAATCCTCAGGACTGCGTAAAAAAAAATAAATAAATAAAATAAAAGGTATTGTGTCCATCTACAACTAAAAAAAATATTTAAAAAAAAGAAGGTCGAGGAGAAATCTGGAAATAAATAAAGAAAAAAAGAGTAAATTATTGCTTTGACTACCATTCACTGTATGTTTGTTAGGTGCTAGAAATTGGGATAAGCACTTAATATATTATTTCATTGAAATTCTTAGGAGACCTAGAAATTAGATACTTTTCCATTTTAAATATATGTGAAGTAAGGGAGTTAAAATGTACAATTTAAGAAATTTGTCACAGCTGGTATGTAGAAAGCCCCCTTGATCCTTAAAACTTTTTGATTTCAAAATTCATATGCTTAATCACTCTAAAATTACTCCAAATTTTCCTCTCATAGAATCTCAGCAGCATGAAATCTATAATAGATTATGAATATTATGTCCCTATTTAAAGGTTTTCCTCTTTATCTAAAAGAATATATGAATGTGTGGTGGAAAATGTATTGTCCTATAGATTTTAGAAAATTCTTTCTTTGATACTGTGTTTATCAGGCATAATCATATCATGCTTATGCTACACAGGTTTTTAAAAAGTTATCAAATAAATGAAAGTAATCTAAGTGTCCATCCATGACTGAAGAAATTTAAGAAATGTGATAATATATATATGTGTGTGTGTGTGTGTGTGTGTGTGTGTGTGTGTGTGTATGCTCAAAGAACAGAAAATCCTTCTTGGAGATCATGGAGCCTTTAATGATTTCCATCTATTCTTTCTTTGTTTTTTAAAAGAAGGATGGGCTGGGGTTGTGGCTCAGTGGTATATGGATGTGTGAGGGAAAAACAGACACACAAATATATATATTATATATATATATATATACATAATTATATATATATAATTTCCCAAATGTCAACCCATTTATATACGTACATCTATAAATATATACATACATAATAGAATACTATAAATAGTATTCTAAAAAACCCAGAAAGTCTGTCATTTGTGACCATACCAATAAACATAGAGGACATTATGTTAAGTGCAATAAGCCAGGCACAGTGGGACAAATAACACATGATCTCACTTACATGTGAAATCTAAGAAAGCTGACTGCCTAGAATTACAGAGTAGAATGGGGGTTACTGAGGCCTGGGGGTAGTGGTCAGAGAAAGTGGATACAGTTAGACAGGAAGAAGAAATTCTGGTATTCTACTGAACAACTACAGACGGTAATAATAAACTACCTATTTCAAAATTGCTGAAAGAGATGATTATAAATGTTCTAATCAAAAGAGATGATAAATATTTGATAAACACTATCAAATATTTTTCTGCAAAGTTATATTGATATTTATATAGGTACTGAAAAAGCACTTTCATAGATATATTATCAGAGAGTAAATTGAAGACAGAACTTTAAGAATCACCAAACACTTAGGAAGAAAGAGAAAGAAAAACTGAATGAAGAGAAAGACAAAGAGAATGGAAATAGCAATAGAGGGTCAAGAGCCCAGAGCAGTGTAGATGCTGATGGAGAGGTTCAACCGCTTATCTGAGAGCAAGGGAACTAACCTGAGGTTGAAGCCAAAGGTGAGAGGGTGTGTGGGAGGCAGGAGAGATCAATGAAGGAAGCCAAGGGCACTGACTTGTGGGGAATGGGGAAAACATGTGGGAAGAACCAACTGAGAGAGATACTGGTCACCAGATGAGTATGCAGAAATAAGAAGGGGTGGTGGTAGAGGGGCTCTAAGTGCTTAAAGTGTTAGCAGTGAGATGGAAAGAAAAAGGCATACTCAAAAGATGGTGAGGAAGATTTAGGGTGACCCAGGTTGAAAATGAACCTAAAGGAGAAAAAGAGTCTACAGCAATTCCCATGTTTATGGGATGTGCATTAACTAGATGGCAGACTTGTTGTTATAACAACAAATAGAAAAGGATTTAGGTTTACAGGAAAAATGAGCTTTTATTATGTTTTGTTTATAGTTCTATGGTGCATCCATGTGTAAATAATTTATAATCTAATTTAACATTAGAAGAAAACCCTAAATTGGACAAAGGATTTTACACTACTTTCATGAAACTTCCTGCAATGTAATTATGATACAAAGTAAAATTCTGTTATATAATTAGTATTATAATATCTGTTCTATAAAAGCCACTGCTCTGTTTCAGAATTCTATGGAACTCTCTTACCATTTCAAACATATTTGAACTTGTGCTAATGATCATACCCAAACTTTTCATTTTAACTATTTTCACTCACTTCAATAGGTCAAATAATTAAAAAAGATGAAGCAACACTTCAGACATCTGTTTCTGTTTTAATGATTCATGGAAAGATTTGACTGCATTTAGGCTGGTCAAACCAATTTCTATTTTCAGAGACGACATTCTCCAGATCAAACTTTCATTATTCCTGGAGTTCATTTCAATTCATTGCATTAAACTAAAACTTTTGATTTCCATATTCCTTTTTTTCCCCATTTGAGAAACAACATAATGAATTTGGCATTTGTATTAGTTAGCTGTTGGTCCGTTGACAAATCACCCCCCAATTTAGAGGCTTAATAGAACATTCATTTCATTTGTTCCATTCTTTTATTATTCTATCATTTTATTATCCTATCCTTAATAGAACATTCATTTATTTATTCTCACAATTCTGTAGGGCACTTGGGAGGTGTCCCTGGTCTTATGCACCAGAGACTGCCTGGCGGGTAGGTGGCCACTCAAAGATTTTGCCCGGGGTATCCTAGATCTCATCCACATGACCTCTTCCTGTTTTGGTGCAGAGTCATTCCAAAGTATTTTCCATGTTGCTAGCACAATAGAAGGAGGTAAGCCCTATTGGGGAAATACTTTTTAAGCTCCTCCTCCTTAGTATTTGCTCACGTTCTGTGGTCCAAAAACAGTCACTGTACTAGTCAGTGGGCAACTGGGAGGGCATGACTAAGGGGCCTGAGTAAAGAGGAGAAATTAGTTGTAATTATTTCACTCTCTGATACAGAAAAATATTTCCCAGATTGTTTTGTGTATCTGTGGGGCAGGTCATCCGAGACTTGGCGCTGGTGGATCTAGTGAGACGTGTAGAGTTGAACACTTCAAAACAGTCTTATGAAAGGAACATCAGCCGGTTTAGTCAGGAGTCAGAAACCATACGGAATTTGATCAGAGAAAGTGTAACACAAAACTAATTAGTTAGAAACAGGGTGTTGGTGTTTCAGGGATTGGCTGCTAAGGATAAATAGAACCCCAAAGCATAGAGGAGTAGCAGACGCAAGGGCAGTGAAGACACATGGGGACGGGGAAGGGTGTCAAAGAGAAGAGCCACCCTGGGCGCTGGGCACAGACTGGCCCTGTCCTCAAGACTGAGATTCGGACCTCCCTGGAGAGAGAGGTGCTATGGCTCTGCAGGGTGGAGGTGTTCACCTTGGTGCACCAGGCCAAGGCTCAGACCTGAACCATCTGTCTGCAATCCAGCAGGAAGTTGCCGTTGGTGGGGTGGCTGAAGTTTCTGGGAGGCTAACTGTTGGAGGTGTCTTAAATTGACTGGGGCTAAGGTCCCTGGAATTCACTCACTCAGCAAAGAGTCGCAGATGCAAATAGAAAAAAGAAATCATAAAAAAAAAAAAAAAAATTCCAGAACCATATCAGCACAATTCACAATAGCTAAACTGTGGAACCAACCTAGATGCTCTTCAATGGATGAACGGATAAAGAAAATGTGGATAAAAATAAAATAAAATTAAAATGTGGATAAAAATAAAATAAAATTAAAATGTGGATAAACACAATGGAATAAAATTTAGCAATAAAAGAGAGTAAAATAATGGCATTCGCAGGTAAATGGATGGAGTTGGAGAATATAATGCTAAGTGAAATTAACCAATCCCCAAAATCCAAATACTGAATGTTTTCCCTGATATAAGGAGGCTGATTCACAGTGGGGTTGGGACGGGGAGCATAGGAGGGTTAGAGGAATACTAGAAAGGCCAATGGAGACGGAGAGGAAGGGAAGGGGCAAGAGGGTAAAAAAAAAAAGATGGTAAAATGAGATGGACATCATAACCCTAAGTGCATGTATGAAGACACGAATGGTGCGAATATACTTTGAATACAACCAGAGATATGTAAAAATGTGCTCTATATGTATAATATAAATTGTCATGCATTCTGCTGTCATATATAACAACTTAGAATAAAAGAGAAAAAAAGAAAAAATATTTTTTATATTAATGGGCTGAGATTGTAGCTCAGTGGTAGAGTGCTTGCCTAGCATGTGTGAGGCACTGGGTTCAATTCTCAGCACCACACACAAATAAATAAATAAAATAAAAAATTTCATCAACCACTAAAAAAAAAAAAAAAAAAAAAAAAAAAAATCCAGAACCAAATAGAAACCCCTTTCTACTATAGTCCCCCTCCTGTACTCTCAGCTGTCATGCCAGAGGAGAAATGCTTGTAAGATGCAGCTTTAGTATTGCAAAGAGGGCAAGGAGAGGTAGATTTGAAACTGAGAAGAAGTAAGTTGAAAACTGACACAAATAGGAAAGGGATTTATGCAAGTGACAAATGGTTAAATAAATGTAATCTGATCATTTTCTGTGGGAAATAAGTGTAAGCAACAGTTGGATAAAGCTGAATGTGACCTTCCAACATACATTTGGAAGAACTGTTAATTTTTTTGACAATTTTTTTGAAAAAAAGCTTTCTAATATAATTGTAATTGGATACTGGATCAACTTGTGATTTCTTTCCTATAAACTGCTGTATTGTCAACGCAGACAAAATGTCACTTTCAACCAGTAGGAAAGTTCACGTCTCACTTTATTATTGCTTGTTGTTGTTATTATTATTTTTACCAGAAAAATTGATGCTATTTTTCATACATTACTAATGTGAAGGTGTACGATTGATTGCACAGGGGAACTCTTTCCACATACCAGGAAGTTCATAAGTTGTTGCTGAGGGGAAAAGCAACCTTCACATTGGGCCCTAATCTCTTGAGCTAGAACCAGAAAAAAAATACACCATCTTCTTTCCTGTGTGGATGATTTGTATCTTCTGAGTAGTATAATTAGTGTTACATAATTCAGAATTAATTATAAAAAAATTGTGGAACCATTTTCTTGAGAGGAAGTGAATTAGTGACCATTTGAAGATGAATTTTAAAGATCAGAAAACGGAGAAGAAGATAGATTAGGGAACAAGAGGCCTTATCTCCTGTCAGCAGGAAGTTGATTAAGAAAAATGATGTCCAAGAAAATGGTCATCAGAATAGAGGACTTCAGAGAAGCTGAATTCAGTGCTGTCATAATACCTAATTGAGTTCATCTTGTTCCTTCCTAAACGAGTCACACATTAGGCCAGCTTCCTCCAAAACAGTTTGAGATATAAAGAAGATGACTACAGAAATATGTTGCAGACAACACAGGGGAATTAGAAAAGAGGGGACAACTATTGTTTAGGAGATTGGCAAAATTTGAAGCATCTGGTGGAGAAACAAATGAAAATATTTTTACTTAAGACAAAAGAATTTATTGATGTTAAAACCAAACTACACAATCCTTTTGATAGTGTATATTTTCATTCTTTCTTTAAAATAATTATCTAGATTACCTCTTGAAATTGTTTAGAACAATATGAATTTCACCGAGAGCCCAAATTTTGGTCTGTAATATTCTTTTCCATTCAAAGTAACCAGGGTCTATTGAAGAAATGCTTCAAACTACCTTTTTTCTAGTTTTTGAACTTATCAAACAAACATTATTAACAAATTGATACTGAATCAATATAAGACCCATCAGTTTAGGAAAAAAGCATTGAGTAATTGAAAATCCAAAATTCTGTGTAAGCAAGGACTGGAAACTCTATTGACATAAGAAATAAACCTGAACTTAAAAAAAAATGAAGGTCTGGCCTGGAGAACGTGGCCTAAGTTTGAATTTTTGTGGAATCCTTCATCTCCTTCTGGATTCATGTCCCAGCTGATAACCTCCAAGTTCATAATCAAAAATCTGTAAACCATATAGGCTGTAAAAGTATCTTTTTACTCTTGGATGTTTTTGTTTATTGTTAAGTCCAGAGTTAAGTAAAAAGGAGTCCAGTAATAAGTTAGATCCTTAGGGAACTATATTTTGATGTAGGTTAAATATAACATTGCACGTATAACAATGAGATTTGGGATAACTGTAATTTTGTCTTTTTTTTTTTTTTTTAGTTTTAAAGAACTTTGATGTCTTTAAAAGCAGTTGATGTACTGAATTGTTGATGTGACTTACAGATTTAAGTGTTGCTTATTATTTTTATAAGTACAGTTTACATATGTAGAAAATCAGAATAACAATTACATATTTTTTTCTCATGCACCAAAACTGTGGGATTTAAATATAATATAGTGATAACAGAAATCAATGATAGCAAGACAAGCTGTTTAACTGATGTTTGTGAGGAAACAACATTTGATTAAGGATGGTCAGTCTTGTTGACTGTGTTGAGAGACATCTAGCTACAGAGTAACACCTCTATTGTAGAGATTAGATTATGTTTTGTTGCCAGTGATTTTTTATATTCCCCTAAAGAGTCAGATAGAGAAAGCATTTTATGTTTTATTTGAAAATGTAATTTCATATAAAAGCCCATTGAGATATTAAGCTTTTATCACACAATTTTCGAAGAGAGTCCTGCTATACATATGTGAAAGCTGAGCTTGAAAGAGAAGATTATATTTAGATAGTTGTGAGGTATTTGTTTTGATTAATGGTAATATTATGGATTAGTTTTGCTACTTTGTTCTCATTTCCTTACACACAGATGACTTATCTGCTTTTCAATTTGACAAATTCAAATTCACCAGTTATGGTGACTTTGGAACTAATTCCTTCAAAATATTTATTTAATGACTATAATGTATAAGAAATGAAGAATTTTGGTTAAAGATATAGCACCTTATTTTTAAAGGATTTAGGGTGAGAAATCAATGGTTATAAAACAAAATCCTGTAAGAGTTCAGAGGATTCATAAAAGCTCAATTAGCAAAGATGTTGGTAAAGAAATACCATTCCGGGTGGTGTACGTATTGGGCAAAGCCATGCTCACTGATATATAGAAGTAGCACTAAAGTTTCTGTGCCCTTCAGGGAATATTGTGTAATACAATTAAAACAAAACAAAACAAAAAAAAAGGTTAGCATGAGATTATATCTGGTCAAGGATGCTAGGCCAAAGCATTAATACATCAGTGTAATTCTATCTTAGGAAAATAATTCTAGTAGGAAGTACATACTGAATCCTTTCTTAAACATTTTTGCATTGCTGTAACAGAGTACCTGAGACTGGGTAACTTATGAAGAGCAGAGATGTATTTCTTAGAGTTCTGCAGCCTGAGAAGTCTGAGAATGAGGGGCCTACAGATGTAATGGCATAGCACTCAGGGCAGGACACGAGGTGTTTTGATTATAAATATTCTTTGTAAAAAGGACACCATTTACCCTTCCTCCTGTAGTTCAGCTTGCCCTTGCACATCCTCCTCAAATGTCTCCTGAGAAGCTGCTGGTCAGAGTGTGTGTGCTCCCAGTACTCCCCCTTAAACTCCCATTTCTGTATGTGCCTCAAATTCTTTCATGGACTCCCTTAATAGATAGATGGATTGTTTTTGCTGAGGCCTTTTTCTTTTTCTTTTCTTTGAGTTCATCTTGTTCCTTCCTAAACGAGTCACACATTAGGCCAGCTTCCTCCAAAAAAGTTTGAGATATAAAGAAGATGACTACAGATGCTGCTAGATGCTGCTAAGAGATGCTAAAAGATGCTGCTTTTAGTTTTGTAGCATGTAGTACTGGTTTTTTGGTACTGAATCAGGAAGATAGCATGTCAGGACAGATGCTGACTTAAGGACTCAAGGATGTGATGGTTTCTCATCCTTCTTGTACTTGCAGTCATTTAACTTTGGATATCCTTTGTAAAAATTGGTAGAAAATAATTTTTGGATTGATTTCTATCAATTTAGGGGTGTTAGAATAGCAGTGTATGTAGACTTTATTTCACATTGGATTCATATCTCCTGTGAGATTTGACTAGCCTTATTAACCCCCAACTCCTAAACCATTTCTTAACTACATTTAGAAATACAGCTCTTCTTTTATCTCACTTATGGAATACCATATTTCTTTACTGTATTAAAAATGAGTTTCAAGTACTGTACCAAGTACAAATTTCAATTGCTTACAACATTCTCTATATAGAAATGAAAGATTCCTTCTGACTGCACCCCTGAATCACACATAAGAAGCAAACAAAGGTATCGTAAGCCATAAAACATGTAAACAACCTCTGTCCGTCTGGGAACTCATTGCTAGCTTCTTGCAAGGGTAGCCATATTGGGAAAAGTAATAGTAAGACAGTTGGTCAGTATTCTTATAGTATTTTTGTTGATTTCCTGCCACCATCTTAAATTTGCTCTTTGAGTTTTTTTTTTTTTCTTTCTTTCTTTTTTTCCCCCCCTCTCTTTTTACATATTACTCTATTCACAGTCTGGCAAGAATTTGCAGAAAAAGTATCCAAGGGATGGGCTCCCAGCAGGTGCTGGATCAAACGGGCCTTGTTCTTTGGCCCTTGGGAAGTCTGCATGGATCAGAGGAATCCAGGGGCTGCCCTTCAGATGACCTGTAGTAAAACTGCAGAGGACATGCTCAGTTTCTTTCCACGGATAAACAAAGAGTAGATGACATATTTTTGTTAGCTCGAATAGAGGAATTTATTTTATAGACACACTGCCTGTCTGTACACTTAGTTGGAAATGGCATGAAGTAAATCTTGTCTAATAGGTACTTAGAGGAGAATATTATTTAAATATCTAGCTCCATCAAGGTCAATGTTTTGCCTTTTGATCTTAGTAGGGATGTTCTGGTTTCAACTGAATATGAGGTTTAAAAGAATCACAAGAAATGAGAGAGCTAGGCAATAAAAAAAAAAAAAAAAAAATTCCCTTCCCAGTAATGCAGTTTGAGAAGGTCCCTGGGAGCTTCAAAAGCCCAACAGAAGTATCATGTTTGTTGTGATTTTGTCCACAGATTTTTATCAATGTCAATTGGTAGGTATGATGCTTGATGGGAAGCTGACATGAATCTTGCCTGTTTATGTAAGGCCCAAAGACTTATTGAATCTGGTTTTATGAAGGGTACAATCTGGCAAACATTTATTGAACATCTAATTGTAAATGGTATTGTTTTAGAAACTGGGAATACAAGGATGAACTGATATAACCACAGTCTTGACAGCATCTGATATTCAGCAAATTAGTAAAGTTTAATAAAAGTAAAAGAGAAAGAAAACAGGCTAATTTTCCCCCTATGGGGAAGATTAAAGTCTGAACACTTTTGCTCTTGGGTCAATCTCACATCCTATTTATTCCTCACAAGGCAAAAAAGAGTGTTTGATATTTTCCTACTCTGGTAAGCAGATATAGTTCTTCATATAGTTTATGTAGGCAGAGAGAAGGAGATTAAAATTTCATATCACAATTTTACTTTTTTAAAAAAATGTCTATTAGCCGGGCACGGTGGCTCACGCCTGTAATCCCAGCACTTGGGAGGCTGAGGCAGGAGGATCTGGAGTTCAAAGCCAGCCTCAGCAATGGCGAGGCACTTAGCAACTCAGTGAGACCCAGTCTCTAATAAAATACAAAAAAGGGCTGGGGATGTGGCTTAGTGGTTGAGTGCCCCTGAGTTCAATCCCTGGTACCACAAAAAAAAAAAAAAAAAAAAAAAAAGTCTATTTTCCTTCCCTTTCTTTTTCTTTTTTTTTTTTTTTTTTAGAGCACAATCTGTACCAAGTGGCCATACTTAGGCCAATGTAGTGAGACTTTGGTTGTACCTATGGCTTTAAAGCTCAAAACTACAGAAATATCTATTAGGCTTATTTTTTTTTTTAATTTATAATATATGCCATCTCCAACCAACTGCACAGAGAGGCAGTATGTATATAAAATAAATTCCTCTATTCAAGCACGTGATCCTCTTTAAATACCACTTAATTATTATAGTTACAGAATTCATCTCTCTGAATATTATGTTTATTAAATCTCCAAATAAATGTGTACCTTTCTTTCTCTCAGAAAAGAGAATATCATAAAAACATTTTTCTGTTTCTGATGTAAAAGAAGAATACATTGATATTTAAACAATTTTTTCCCTAAATAGTTTATGACACTAAATCTAATGCTTGGAGTATATTAGGAAATTACTGACAATATATTAAGCATCAATTATTTTTATATTCATAAATTTGCAATATAATTTAGTTTACATGTTTTGGATGTGCAGTGTCTGTGACATAGGGGACAGTTTAGATTAAAACCACATAAAAACAAAATCAAGATGGACACTTTGTGAGTGACAGGTGAAATTGCATGTATATGTCATGCTTAAAATATTTGTGTATTCTGTGCACCTCTCCTTGAAGTCGTGATGCAGTGGGGACCTTCGTTCCTGCACACCATGGGGTTTTCTATTTGTAAGGCCAACACTTAGTGGAAAGGTCACATATTAATTTTGAAGTGACCTTTGCAGACATGGGGATTAAACTAATTTAGGAAACGGTTTTCAAAGTGTCCATTGTTTCAGGTCAGTTATTCCCATAATGACACCACCAAATCTTTCAGCTCAACCACATTACTACCATAATATTCAGTTCTACTATCTTGTCATGATAATTAAGGCATGTATGTAAAATGTTTTATAGGAACTCAGAACCTCAAGTTTCCCTTTAAAATGTTATATTACTTGGGGACTTATTTTTGAGGACTCGCTTAAAAAAAAAAATGGTGCTGGGGTTGTGGCTCAGTGGTAGAGTGCTTACCTAGCACGTGCGAGGCACTGGGTTCGATCCTCAGCACCACATAAAAATAAAATAAAGGTATTGTGTCGAAATACAACTGAAAAAAATTAAAATGGTAAGAAAACATTTTGAAGAAGTCCCTGAAAAAGAAAAGCACATTGGGTTGCATTAAAAAGTACAAGATATTTTGTTCCAAGAAAAGAAATCTTGGCAGTAGGAGCTAAATGCCAGTCTGAGGTAGTGGTAACAGTTTTGGGTGAGATATTTATGCTAGCAGAAAACATGAAATGGAAAAGCTGAAGAAGTAAGTGGCAAACTGAACAAGAAATTATATGTATTTTGTTGTGTAAACTTTCAGTGAAACTTATCTAATTCATCCTAACTTGGAAGAAAGCCAGAATTATATATTTTTAAAAGTTCTTGCCATTCAAACATTTTAACATACTTATTACAACTCTAATAAGGTTTAGTAGGAATCCTTAGGAGACACATCTCTCTATGAATGGCTAAGAATTATTTGTGATTAGTAAATGGGTAGTAAATACACACATGTGTGATACTGTGGGGGATATTAAGTACACGCGGTCCTTTGTTTAAAAATTTCTCCTATCATCTTAGTTGTACCATTAATTTCCTTTTTTTTTTTTCTTCAAAGATAATACAAAGGCTAAAAAAAGTACTGGTATATACAAGACCAATTTCAGGTGAAATGACCGTAAAATCAGAGATATTAGCACCCAATTTAGTGAAGGCTTCATGTCTAATAGTTAAGAACTCAGAACACTTGAAATAAAATGACTAATTTTTGTTATAAAGATCTTCTCATATTTCTTTTGTCATTTTCCCCTTAGGAGTAATTTCCCCCATTGTTTATGAGCCACACTATCACTCCAACTGATATGCACCAAGCTGAGCAACACTATCCTCTCTTTAGGGCCATTGACTGTCTGGCTCATCTCTTCTCAGTTGGGTGGCAGGGAGGTGGGAATAGCTGCATGCTTAAAAGCTCTTTCAGGATCTGCAGGAGGGGATGAAAACCATATGAAAATCAGGACATATTCACTTGACCTTAGGGCAATGGGGTAAAGAATAAAAAAAAAATTCAAATTGTATGCACACATGGAAATATTCCATAAAAAGAAAAAAATTAGCGAAGACTTTCCAAATAGAACAAAATTTATCATTAGTATAGTTACGAGTTACATGTAAGTGAATTTGCCTACTAAGCCCTTCATGCACTCTCTCTAATGCCTCGGGTGCTAGAGATTAGAGGATTCTTTACAGATTGAAGGGAAGGTTGAAGGATATTTCATTACTGTAGTCAAGGATGATAAAAAAAACTTGTGAGGACAGGGGATTTCTGGCTAAATGACACATCTTTAGCTCAATTCTCCATATTATGAACAACCAGCTAGCAATTTCTGTCTTGCATCCACAGATTCAGTGAATGTCCTAGGATAGATTTATTTCTACAATGATAGTTCATGGAAAGGCATTTTTCCATGTTACATTTTTTCTTGTACTTGACTGTTTTATATGGATAACTGCCAACAGAAAACGGGCCACCTAAGCACAAACAGTCCTTTTATTTCTTATGACTTTAATTCTCAAATTGTGGTCCCTGGACCAGCAGCATTAGCACAGTAGCATCAACAGCACATCCGAACCTGATAGGAATGGAAATGCTCGAGCTCGACCCAGGATCTAGTGAACCAGAAACTCTGGAGGAGGGAGTCTTGTCGGTCCTTGATCACCCGCCTGATGACTATGAGGCATGTTTGAGAACTCGTCCCCCACATGATGGGCCTGGACCATGGAATGTCAACAAATGAAAAAAAAAAAAAAAGAAAAGAAAAAAAAAAAAAAGATGGTAGAATGAGATGGATATCATTACCCTAAGTGCATGTATGAAGACATGAATGGTACAAATATACTTTGTATATAACCAGAGATATGTAAAAATGTGCTCTATGTGTATATTATGAATTGTAAAGCATTCTACTGTCACATACAACTTCAAATAAATAAATTATAAAAAAAGAAAACAACAACTTCAAATAAATAAATAAAAAAAAAAAAAAAAGAAAAATTGGATGTATTGCTTGGTTAGAGCAGTGTAAGAGAGGCTCTGTTGAGGGTGAAGCATTGATTCAGAGAGCATCAGATTTCCTTTAAATACCAGAAAATAAATGTGTCTATTTCTAATTGATTTCCAGGCAATAATTATGATTGGAGATTTACATAACTATTTTCCAAATATTATTCAGATACCTAAACTTCAGATTAAAGCATGCCTCTTGGTATCTACCTATAAACCAGCATTTCAAAAGAAAAAATCACACAGCAGAATTTTTGACCCATGCACGATCTTCCAGATGTTTTGGTACACCCTTTGGGATGTAGCTCATTTCAAGGTCTATATAGTAGAAACAAATTGCACATTTACACAGCCAATGACTAACTGAATTCCCTCAAGAACAGCACAAGGCTTTTATGTTTGAGCATGCTCTGTGTTCTGCTACTTTGGCAATGAGGTATTAATAATGGCACCTTAATAGCAGTAGGATTATACTTTCACCATATGGGTTATACAACTTAGGACTGTGTCCTTTGGCTACATTTAAAAGCTCTTGCTTAAGAAGATGATAAATGAGGTCAACTTGAACTGCCCATAGACTACATCATAGATTAAACATTTTCCTTCAGCTTGATTGGCATCTTATTCAGGAAATAGGCTAGGGAAAAACCATGTGGTGACAGTGTTTAACTATTAAAAGTGTGCATGGAATTCAAGGAGTAGGGCCAATGTGCCAACAAAATTTGATTTATAAACATAAAATAAATTTCACAGTCTATAGTCAATGATAAGTCTTTACTATCTCTAAGTACATTTGGATTGAATGTATTTTTTTTAAATGAGTTTTACATATTGACTTTCCTTAAAGAAGTCAAGAAACTATAGAAAGACCAGTGAAACAAACTGTGTTTGCTGTTAATTCTCAAAACTTTTTGGGAGCAGGAAGCATGAAGTCGAAGATGGGTAAACAGAAAAAGGGAAAGAGGTAGGAGGTGAAGTGGATGGGGGTGATATTGGCTGGTGACAGACACATCATCAGCCTGCTGTGTTCTTGGTCTGCTGCAGTGGAAAACTATGTACTTCAGTTGGAATGTGAGGGTAGAGAGCGTGGATTTATTATGTTGAAGAACATCTGTTCGTTATGAAGGTAACTGGCCAGGGACCGAGTAGTTGCTTATTGAATGGAAATTTAGTCTTTTCAAGACTAAATCCAGTCTTGTTATTTAAAAGAACTCACACAAAAATGACCACTTTATTTAAAATTTTTTTAAAAAAAATTATCATAACTTTGAAAAGGTTTTTGTTGGCAAGGAAAGCCAGTCAAGTTAGCGCCATAAGAAATGAAAATTAATCCTCATTTCATGCCAGCTAGACTTTTCTGCTCTGGTGCACTCTCAAGCTGTAGAAGAACCTTTCCCTCATGGATGGGGAGGAAGCCCTCAAGCTGATGGGATACCCTTCTCTGTGAATCTTCAGTTAAAAGTATGACTGCCACTAAAGAGGCAGGGGCGTTTGCAGTTTGGACAGCTGATTTTCACTTGAGCTGCAGTTTCATTAGGAGAAACATATTTAGGGGAGGCCCTTTACTATCTGGAAGATAAGGTCTCCTGTGTTGGAACCATCAACCAAGAGCTGTTCTTTTTCATATCACTGTGTGAGCAGAGTACACGATTCCACGAAGAAATATTGTAATCAGTCTAATGTTGGTGTGGGAGACAGGTGATCTCACCAACAGATAGTTGTTGATGGGTTACTATAGGTTATTTCATTATGGAAAATTTACTAGGTTGGATCATACCTTGAATGAATTTCCTTCTAGGCATAAGCAGATCTCCAGAAAGGACGAAATCATTATGGACAACAAAGCAACAATTTGAAACTTAACCATTTCACAGAATATGTGGTCATTCCCTTGGAATAGGAGATATATTTATTCATAGTGATGTGTTACTTGCATCCGAAGAGTTAAACCGAGAGCAACTTGACCTATCTTGAATAATTAGAAGGCATTTCTATGATGCTAGCTGGGAGGCTTCACTAACTCCAAGTGTGGGAACACAGGTGGACCTCAGAAATAATGTAGACGTTTCCCATAGCTTTTTCTTTCAAATATGTGTCTGGTTTCCTTTTTCTACATTTATTTTGCTTTTAATTTTTGGAAAACCAGTAGGCTGTGCATCTTAGTTCATACAATTGATTGTTGTTTCCCTTAGGTTTTGAATTCACATACTATAAACCTAGACTAAATTGATGTCTCTGAGTTCTGGTTGCACATTCTCAGGAGGTAGTCTAATGCAGTCAGTGTTCATCTCTCATGCATTTGATTCTGGCCAGGGGAGAAATTTTGAATGTACAAAATTTGGGCAGGAGGCATGTCAAAAGGCAGAGCCTCCAGGCAGACTCATCAAATGTATCCCCTACAAGGAACAGGAACTGAAGAGCAGTTACAAACTGGCAAGAAGACACACACAAAGAAACAAGCCAAATGAGCAACCCCATCCCCCAATACAATTTTACTATATCACCATTCCTATGAAATAAAAGAACAGTAAGTATGATATTTATGTTAAAAAGTTGTGTGGTCATTAAAAAATGAATACCTTATTATTTAGTTATAATTATTTAGTTGTTATTAACATCAAATCTCAGAATATCAGAATTAATTGTATCTAATCATTCCATATGTAATGATAAATTTATGTAGAGATGGAATGCAGATTTGGATGAACTCTGTGCAATATTTTTTTCTCTACAGATCTTTACTGAGATCTTATTTGTAAATCAGATTTGTTTACATTGTGACACATGTAAAGTGCTTCAGTTGTTAGAAGTTATGTGAAATCATTTGAATGAAACCTAGATGCTATGCCATTTATTTTTGCATCAACAGTATTTAGTCCAGGGCTAGCATAAGGAGACACTAATGTTTGGGGAACAGAAATGAAGTAAAGATATACAATGCTAGTGACATTGGCAAGATAGCAAAATAGGAAGCCCAAGGACTCATTTTCTTACAGAAACACTAGCTTAACCACAATGCATGGCCCAACATGTCTAATCACTTAAGATAATTCCAGAAACCACTAAACAAGTTGCAGTATCACAGGCAAGCTCAAAGTCATGAGCAGCCGCATGGAAATGAGTAAAGCAATCTGTTCCATTCCATGTGGTCCTCAGAGGTTAGTACCATGAGAAATAATCACCCCCTGCTTCTCCTGCAAGAGGAAAGTAGAAGAGTGGAATGGAAGTCTAACATTCTCATGTTTGGGACCAACCAAGGCACTGGTTCATGTCTTGTCTGAGTTGCTGCCCACTCTAGTTTGGCTCCTGAATATTCTCCAAATGCCATTGCTAAAGATGTGGTTGCCAGTCTGGGCACTCCAAGGAGGTGGTAGAACCCTCAGAAGATAGGGCCACACGGAAGGATGTGAGGTCACAGGGTCATGCCTTTGAAGGGGATATTGGAACCTTGATCCCTTCCTCACCATGAGATGAACAGCTTCCCTTGCCATGTATTTCTGGCCATGCTGTACTATGCCACCAGGACCCAAATAACAGAGCCAAGTGACCATGGCCTGAAATCTCTGAGGCCATGAAATAAAATAAACCTTTCTTCCTTTTAAGTTGATTATCTCCGGCGTTTTGTCACAGTGATAGAAAGCTAATGGGGAACACAGATCACTAATGGAGAACCAGAATACTGAGAACAAAAAGTACTTGGTGGTTTGCAGCAACCTCACAGAACCTGTGCTACCATAGACTGATGTGAGCACAATTTAGTACAATCCAGAGCTTGTGGCTTCTGTCTTGTTAGAAAAACAGAAGAGTAGAACGTGGTGTTGCCGACATCCTGGCATTTTAGGGTATGGTTCAAGAGACTTGTTCTGCCTCTTTTGACTTGGAGTACTGATGGAACTGGAATACTTTAGATGAACTGGAATACTTTAGATGTCTGGATACGACTTTTGACAAAAGAGCTGGGACTTGTTGCAGCACCAAAGAACCTGCAGTATTGAGGATACACGCAAGAGAGAGCAAGAAATTTCAAGCTTCCGAAAAGAAAAGGCAAACATTTCTAAATGGGAAACTATATGCACAAAGCCAGAGAAAATGCATGCCCAGAAAAGGTTTAAAGAGGTCCCTAGACTCTTTAGTCAGGCTGGTTGGTAAAGGTTTCCCCCCGTATAAACGTGTTCCATAAAAACTTGGAGAGGTGGCTGTATTTTCAAATGCAAGCATCCTAGCATACGAGGCATGTAAAGAATCAGGTTAAACATGACCCAATCAAAGGAACAATTTAAATCTCCACAACCATGTTCTAAAGAGTGAATTCCCCTAAAAAGAATTCAAAACAAGTGTCTTAAAGAATCTCAGTGTACCGCAGCAAGAGAATATGGAGAACTAAAAGAAATCAGAAAGATAATGGACTAATAGAAGGAGAATAGCAATAAAGGGAGAGAAACCCTACAAAACAAAACAAAACAAAAATTTCGTAGCTGAAGAACACAAATAACTGAATTAGAAATTTGCTAGTAGGTTTTAACCGAAAACTTGAACAAGTAAAAGAAAAAAAATCCACTGATTTTTTAAAAGAAAAAAATCCACTGATTTGAAGATAAGACATTAGAAATTGTTGAGTCAATGAAACAAAGAGGAAAAATGTGTAGAAAAGTAAAGAAAACGTGAAAGAGTTATGGGATAATCACCAATCAGACCAATATATTCCTTAGTTTCATCTCAGAAGAAGAAGAGTAAGAGATAAAGGAATGGAGAGATTACAAGTTACAGTGGCTAAAACTTCTCAATCTTAGGAATAAAGTGGCCTTCCAAATTTAAGGAGCTCAGGACTTCAGCTACAATGAAACCAAAGAGCCCCATGCTGAGGCACATTATACTTAAATTGTCTAAAGTCAAAGACAAAGGGACCTGAAACTACAAATCCTTAGAAGGAAATATGGGGGAAAAGTCTTCATGGCATTGAATTTGGCAATGATTTCTTGAATATGACACCAAAACCACAAAACTAGCCAAGTAGTACTACATAAAATAAAAATAAAAAATCTTCAGAACATCAAAGGAAATAATTATCAGAGTGCAAAGCCAATGTGTGGATCAGAAGAAAATGTTTGCAAAGCATATATCTGATAAAAGATTAATATCTAGAATATATAGATAACTCCTACAATTGAGTGACAAGAAATAAACTGATTTAAAAATGAGCAAAGGATTGAATAGCCATTAAGAAGGTGTGTGTGTGTGTGTGTGTGTGTGTGTGTATACTTATATATCAACGAGCATACAAAAAGAAGCCCAATATCATCAATTATCTGAGATATGCAAATCAAACTGACAATGAGGTATCACCTTGAACCCATTAGGATGTTTACTTAGCAAACAAACTAAAAGATAAACAGAGAATAATGAGTGCTGGTGAGTCTGTGGAGAAATTAGAACTCTTGTGCACTGTTGGTAAAAATGTAAAATGGTGTAGCTTCTATGAGAAACGTGTGTGTGTGTCAATGTGTGTGTGTGTGTGTGTGTGTGTGTGTGTGTATATGATCTTTTTACCTCTTCTAGTAAAACTATCAGGATTCAATCATGGGGGCTTCATCCTAATTAATTTATCTAATCTTCATCTCTTTTTCAAAGACCCTACCTTTAAATACCATAGTCAGATTGTTTTCACCTTCTTAATAGCTAACAATGGGGATTAAATCTTAACATATGAAGCCTTGAGAGACACTCAAAACTTACCCAACCCATAGCAAATATCATCCATTAATCTCACTCTGGCTACATAACCAAGGGAATTGAAAACAGGATCCTGAAGACATATTGGCTCATCTGTGCTCATTGTGGCCTTATTCACAACAGCAAGAGCTTGGAGCAATCCAAGTATCCATAGACAGATGAATGGATAAAGAAAATGAGTTATATACATACAGTGGAATATTCAGGCTTATAAAAGAAGGAAACCTGACACATAATGAGTCTCGAGGACATCGTGCTAAATGAATTAAGTCAGCCACAAATAGATGAACATCACTTCTATGAGGCACTAAAGTAGTGAAACTTTAAGAAAAGTTGGTATGGTCTGGAGCTGGGGCAGGGAGAAAATGGGAGTTGCTCAATAGATACAAAGTCTTGGTTTTAGTAGGTAAACATTTCTAGGGATCTGCTGCCCAACTATATGCATGGTATGGTTGTGCATATAGTCAACACCACTGTATTTATTCTGCATTTAAAAATGGCTAAGATGGGAAATTTCATACTATGTTTTTTTTTTAATCACAAATTAAAAAATCCCCTTAAAAGAAGAAATAATTATGATATATTTCCAGTAATTGTGACATATGTTGAGTAATTATGACATTTCATTTGAATTGGTAAAGAGTTTATATCTTTCTTATTAGTTATAAATGCAATTGTAACCTTTAAAAAACAGCTTTTGATGAAGGTTATGTTGATTCTTCATGGATTAATTTTGAGAGGACAGGCTCTCAGATTCTTGTGGGATGAATGCTGGTTTGAGAAATATATGCATTGAAACCAAACAGAAATTTGATAGAATTGTATAAATAAGGGTGCTCAGTATTGGAGATTGATAAATAGCAATCTTCTGACACCATTACATATGTAAAACATATGTTGAAATCACTATGTTTTTTCTTTTACTATTCCGCCTGAAGTTGGTCCAGTGTACTTGCCATAAGTTTGGGTGTGTATTTGGAATGCTCAGACTTCAGTGTGCACATTCAGGAAATTTACTTCAAGGAGCAATTTGGGGGCTCTCCAATGAATGGGGGGGATCTTACAATTTGTGGGGGGTGACCTTGTGGAATGTGCTAGAGTGAGTTGCAACAGCCTTTATTTATTGAAAGTTGGTCAATGATTTTCATGGGCAATGCTGGGGAAACTAGTTATTTTCTAGAAATTGTTTCAGATATGTGACCGAGAGAGAAAAATCTAACTTGCTTCTTCTTTTCAATGGTTATGGTTGGAATTTCAGAACTTCTTCCCTGAGAGATGCTGTTATGTTTTCTCTCGTCACATAGAAAGAAAAGGAATCAAATAAAAGAAATCTCCCAATTCAGAAAGACTCAGGAGGCAAGTCCCCTTTGACTTGAGCCACAGGTAATAACAATGCAGCTCTTAGCTTCTTTGTCTTGTCTGTGATTTATTCTCTTCAGGAAAGTGAGATTCCTGGAGTGAATCAGAGGAGGAGGTAGACAAGGGAGAAAGGGAATCTGTCTGACTGACTTGGATCTCAGTTGACGCTGTTCCAGGCCATGTCCTTTCCCCACTTCACCAAGTGACGCAATCTGTCAGAAAACAAGCGTTTCAGAGCTGGCTCTGCCATGAACTACTGGGACAGGGCATCTTTTTCTAGCCTCAGCTTCATAATTTCATGTCTGAATTCCAATTTTATCATGATCTTGTGCTTGTTAGAACATCGTATTGTAGTTAACTTAAATCAGAATATCTTTTTAAATATTTTTACATGTTATGGCCTTAGAAGATTCTTTTTTTTTTTTTTTTTTTTTATCAACCTCAAAGACTGAGAGTCCCTCTTCTTATCCAATTTTGTCATTTTGTTGGTAGCCCTTTGAGGACCCAAACCAGATGTGACTTGTTTACATTCTCCCCAGAACAAGTGCTGTGCCTAGAACGGTTTGTATTCAGTCAACAGCTTTCAAACTCATTGATGAGTTATACGTTAATCTGGAGAAGGTTTTTTTTTTTTCTCTCTACTTTGTCCAAGACTTGGAGATAGGCATATAAATCTAACAAAGCTCATGGAAAGTTGGTTCCCTACAGTGGCTGATGTTTCCAAAGTTGGTGTCTTAAGTATTTTTGAGGAAGAATGAATCTCTCTATACTCAGTTGATTTTTCATTTCTAATGAAGATGTAAAACAAAACCATATTACCTGAATTTGAGGGTGGTGGAAGGCTATATGCAGAGCTGATTGTGGAATGCTTTATAGAGAAGAGATGTTAGAAACTTATTACAGAATGAAAACCATTAAGCTAACAGCACAAACAGAATATATACAGCTGCCTGGTAAACATAAAAGAGGTACTTACTCGGCTGAATTCTTCTATAATTGCTCTTGCTCCTTGCTGCCAAGGAGCCACAGAAGGGTGAATACAGATGATGTCACCTTCTTGGATTTTTATATTAATACCTAAAAATGTGCAAACTTTAGTGGTTCTAGAGGATCAAGAATATGGCTTCTTTCTTTCACTTAGCTCAACTCAATCCAATGGATGATGGTCATTGTCTTCATCACCCATTAAAACAGAAAGATGATCTAATTTTATAGGGTCAGTGTAGACCCAAAAGGAAACAGCACTCTCCAATCAACTAAGAAAATATTGACCATTCAATGGGAAAGCCCCATGTGCAAGGTAAAAAGAATTCTTAGAAACACAATTCTTCCATGAAAAAGCTTAAATCTAATAATACAATAAGATGTATGCATTGAACTGTAACAGCTCAGGTGAATGGGTGAGCATCAAACTAAGGAGCTAGAAAGGCTACGAAGCTGACCCGTGGTATCAAGACGTCTAGGACCCAAGTGGTCAAGAGGCATCAGGAAAAAAAAAAGAAAGAAATGATGGCATTCACCAAACATGTGTAGCTTATGTGTTTAACAATCCAGGCTTTGCTTTAAAAATGTCCCCCAGGCTTATTTTTCCAATTACTTCATCATCAAACACTGAGCCAAACCACACTCAAATCTTTTTACCTCACATGTCTTAGAAGAACCTTTAAAATTGTAAGTATATGCTAACATATATTTATAAGAATATTTCAAATTCATTATCCAGAGAACCAAAAAATGACCAAAAAAAATATGTGTGTGTGTTTTTCACTTGCTGTAATTCTCAATTTCTCTCTCTCCCTGACTGGAGCCTGTCTTCTGTCAATGCCGAAACATGTAGTCCTGTGCCTTGAGACCATTCATTAGAAATTTTATCACAATTGTGCTGATGAAGTTCCCCTCTTTGTCACACTCATTAGAAACATACGGCTGTCTCCTTTTTACTGAGTTTAAATATTTTTGATATGCATTGTCTAAGAAAGTTCTTTATGCCAAATACGCTACAAGATGGAAAAAGCAAATAGTTCAAGATATCACTTAATTCTAGTGTCTTACTTTAAGGGAATGGGAATATGCTTCAGTTAGTAATAAATTAATGTTAATAACTTATTGAGAAATAATCACAAAAAGTTGAGTCTCTGTTTCCATGGGTTCCACAGATGCCAATTTCATCACCAATGGATAGGAAATTTTTGAAAAAGAATTATATCTGTACTTTACACGCACATACTTTTTTTTTTCTAGTTACTATTCCCATTTATTTTCTAAATAGTGTGTTTGAGTTAAGAAGCACATGTCAAATTCTACTATCCTCAAATCAACTTTTGTCAAGAGAAAGTTCATGCCCCTGGGGGGTAGCTCTGGGTTTCCTCTTTCCCAGCTTAGTGTGTCACAGGTGACTTTGAATCCTCAGGCATCTTTCAAGGATATGTTTCAAGTTTTGTTTAATACTTAAAAAATCTACTCTGGGGGCTGGGGTTGCAGCTCAGCGGTAGAGTACTTGCCTAGCATGTGTGATGCACTGGGTTCAATCCTCAGCACCACATAAAAGTAAATAAGCAAAATAAAGGTGTTGTGTCCATCTACAACTAAAAAATGTAAGATTAAAAAATCTATTCTGAGGAATTGACTCACACTCGGAGTGTTTAGTTTACTATTGGTTATGAGGTGAAAAATAAGTGACAATGAAGGAAAGATGGGGCCTTTGCCGGCTGATACCAGCACCTTGATGAAGATCAGAGAGACATGCCCAGAGCGGTGAGCTGCGCTAGCGGCTCCATGGCGACGGGATCAACAGGATGCTGGAGCGCACGGGTGCACAGGTGGGCATCAGTCCGCTGTACCCGGCAACAAGCGCTGATTCCATCAACTCTGGATAAAAACATTGGAAAAAAATTGCACTTTACATGTATACACTTTTTTCTTGTTATTATTCCCTAAACAATGAAGTATCGCAGCTAATCACCTTGTATAATGTAAGCCTTTAGAGATGAGTTCAAGGACACGGTGGGGGGGGGATGTGAGTAGATAATATGCAACATTATGCCTTTTTATTCAAGGAGCTGGAGCATTTGTGGATTTGGGTATCTGTGGGAGTTCTGGAATCAATTCCTCACACTTTTTTTTTCTTGTTATCATTCCCAAGTTTTCCCTGAAAAGGACAATTTGAGTTAATAAATACATATCAAATTCTACTGTCTAAAGCCTGCCTTTGTGAAGAGAAAGGATTTGCCATACTACCTGATGGCAGCTGTTTTCTTTTTCAGAGAGAGAGAGAGAGAGAGAGAGAGAGAGAGAGAAAGACAGGAGACACAAGGAAAGATTTGATTTATTTCAAGGAACTGGATCACACGGTTGTGGAGGACTGGTGAGCCCGGCTTCCTGGGGCTGGAGTCTAAGGACAAGGTGCAGGCTGCAGGCACAATCTCTTCTTTCTTGGGAGGAGATATTCTCTGTCCTACTGAGACCTCCAATGTTGAGAGAGTTCCACTCACATTATTAAGGGTTATCTGCTTTATTCAAAGTCTGCCAACGTACACGCTGACTTCATGCACGAAACACCTTCACAGAAATACCAGAAAAATGTCTGACGAGATATCCTGGCGTCATGACCCACCCAAGTGGATGGGGCCAATCAGCCATTGTACTGAGCGCGGCTGGACTTCAGCTTCCCTTCACCTCTTTGGGCACTTGCCCATGAGCAGAGCCAAATGGCACAGTGACTCTCCCTGGGCTTGCTGTGGGTACCGTTTCCTATGCTAGCACCTGTGGGAGCCACGGCTAGGTCATTAGTCACTGGTAGACTGCTCTGTGGCCAGCAGGCTCTGCAACTGGCCCTGACCAATGGCCCCTTCTGAGAGAAGAATCTGGAATTGGATAGCTGTGACTGGCTCTGAAAAGCAGAACAGACTGCATTGGTCACAGAGGGCTTATAACTCTGGGTTTTCCTTCTGGCTGTGCCACCGACTTTGCTGAGCAAACCACTTCAGTTCTGTGGGTCTCGGTTTTTCTAGTCGTGAGGCCACCAATTAATAATTTGAAAACTACCTTCCACCCCTGACATGATGTGTCAAATGTATGGGCACTCATGCATCATATTTTTTCTTAAGGAATTTGGGCAATGACTAGGAATTGATTCTTTTGTGGAGACTAGATATCAGCAAAAGCTTTCTTTCCTACTTTGGCTTGTAGATCATTGAATGTGTTTCTTCATTTAAAAGAGAACTCGTGTCATATGACTAGCAGTAATTCATGTAAAAAACTTGGGAGAAAGATTTAATTTCAGGTGAAGAAGCAATTTGATACAGCAATTATTATCAAATGCCAAAAACTATCAAATGAGGCCCATTCTTTGCCTGTTATAAAAAGTGTAATCCCTGCCTCCTTCCCAATTTAGATTAGTATCAATTAAGGTTTAAGGTTTAGCTCTTGAAATTTGAAGGAGCTATGGGATAATATTTTGAATTTTTAATATACAATCCAGTTGAAGTCACTTCAGAACATAAAGAGCAATCAGGAAGAGAGATGTTAGTTTCTTTTTCCTCACCTGTAGTTCTCTTTTTGGAGACTTTCTTGACTACTGGGATTCTTCTTGGTCCGTTGATACTTCTTGACGGATTCTATTAAATCTCCTCCTCAAATCACTTAGAATGCTTCACAGAAAGTAATTATTCATGTTCCTGACATTCAGGTTAGAAAAGCAAAACAAGTATATACGCCAGAATACGTTATAACATGCTATGTACATTGTAAAAAATTGTGTAAAAAGATGGAGTTTCAAAGTTTTCTTAAATAGTTCAAAGACCCTTGTGACAGATTTCCCAAATGATTTTGCCTGAGAGAATTTCATACGGTGAGGTATTTAAGAAGGCAGGTTTGTTTATCCAAATATAGAAACATTAACAGTTAGATGTATACTACACCTTAACTCTGAAGTGATGTGATTTCTGTAGTATTGCTCCTATTCAGAGCATTTTTGGAGCTCCATTCATGAAACTAACTTCGGAACTAGTTTACGAACCACACGAGAAAATTAGTTTTATTACTTTATTGTCAGAACTCATATGCTTCAGTTCTTAGGATTTATACCATTGGCTGTCTTCCCCATGACAGACAGATTAGGTGTTCTCCCATTTCCTACCGCCCTTCCAGTGCAGATCCCGAAAAATGAATGTTTACAGTCAATACAGTCACAGCTATGTGCATGTAGATAAAATATGGTATAATCTCATGTATAAAATACAGCAAATTGCCTGGTAGGGTACTCTATTATCTAAAATAGCTTCTCTAATTGAAGTGGACAGAAAATGTGATTTTCTAAGTTTAAAACCTACTGAAAATTTGTTTTTGACATTTTTGACATTTGTTGTTGTTTAACCTGTTGACTTAGGTGTCTGCTCTTGAGGAAATCAAATTTTCTCCAAAACACTAACACCACCACCAAAAACAACAAAAGATTAAAAAAGTGAATGTCAAAGCAACACATTGTAGAAAAGTTTAGCTTTGAATCACGTTCAAAATGTAGAAATATGTTAACTATGGGATTGAGGAGAGGGGTAAGTTTTCAAACATGCGAGATAATCCATAGAAATGAAGGTTTTCTTATTGCTACTTTGGTTTTTCTAATCTCTTTTCAAAAAAAAAAAATTCTTAGTTGCTTTACAAAGAACAAAAATCACAGGAGAGGGAAATGCCAACTGTTTCAGTTTACACATACCCAAGCTGTATTTCCTTGTCTTGGGTTCATTGAGACAATATCACAGCATGGTCTCTGATAAAACAAGCAAAAGATAACAGAGAATGCACCAAACTAGAGTAGGTCAATTAAAAAAACTTATTAACAAGCAATTAAAGCTCAGTCGTTGTTTTTTTTTTTTTTTTTCTTGGTGTGTTTTTGTGTACAATATTCAACAGAGAGCTTAGCATGCTGCACCTAGTCTTTTCCCCAGCTATCATTTACTGGAAATGCCTGAGGAACCTTGGAGAAGAATCAGAAACAACCATAAAACTGGTGTCAATTTGTGTTGAGTTATAAATTGATAAATTTTCTTATCAAACTGAGCCATAATTCTATTTTGGTTAGGACAAAAAAAAAAATCTTGATATTATTGAACCGAACCAAAAAGAGATAGCTAACAAAGGCAGGACCTGTCCCAGAGTGAACAAAGGCAAGAGCCTTATTAATAATAGGCCAAGCCTATGGTGAGCCCGGGTGGGTAAACTGCTGTCTGGAAGCAGACTGTTCATTCATGTGAAGTAAATTAACACTTGCTGGGCACCAGGGTACTATTAGGTGCATTGAAACAACTTATTTACTATGGGCATCCTGGTGCCCTTGCATACCCCACATCACTGTAGACTCAGGCATAATAAAATCATATGGTGCCAAGAAGCCAGACCTTACAAATGGGAGGCAGTAGCTCAGTGAAGTGGCAGGGATGCATGGTACTTAAACCAGCTGGGTACGGCTCCAGCCACAGCACAAATTTCATTCGTGGTCTCTGTAAGGCAGAGACATTAGAGCAAGCTAATAATCCCTGATGACAAATCACCCAAGCCTTTCTTTTATGGGTTATGTGATTTTTCAGGCTTATTTCTTGCTCACTGGGGGAAAAAGAAAAACAAACCAAAGATTTCCTTTATCCCTTGAAGCAAAAATCAGGGAGGAAGTTGACACTTAATAAAGACAACCCTTACGCATATTGTTTCTCATTATTGGCTACCTAAAAAAAAAAAAAAAAAACTCATAACTAGATTGATTATAAGACCCAAATGGGAAGTAGCTAAAGCCTCACAATAATAGATAATCAGAGTTTTAATAAATCTTGCCTCTGCTGCCTACTTATGAATTACCAAGATCATGTTCTAACCGAGCAGATTGTAATGGCAAATAAATTTGTTACAATTGAGATGTAGGCATTTTTTACATGGTAGGAGTAATGTACAAGTTAGTTAAAGTAGTTTGGAAAGAACTGAGTGCTTTCTCAACGGCTAATTTCAATAGTTGGCTAGTACTGATGTTGTTTGTGATAGTTAATTCTTTTTTAAACTAGGATTTCAAATTTACTTAGCTATTAATTCCAAACTGGGAAAACTCAGAATGTGAGAACCAAGAAGGCACATTCATTGTGTTGCTTCTAAAAGCTGGATACATTTGAGTTTTAGTATCTACTTTAACAAAACACACAAATATATAAAACCTTACTTGGCAAATATGTGGTCCAATGAAGGTAAGAATGCTCTGTTAGATTTAAGGATAGTACAGTAATTTTTTTTCCCTTTTTTTACAACTCAAGAGGCCTTTTGCTCATCTAATTCCATGGTTTTAACATGTGAATTTGTATAAATATGAAACCTATATCTCAAGCAAAAATAGTACCCGAATTTGTCTCATCATTAAATGATTTCTCTTTGAACAAGGAAAACTTAATCATTTATTCTTTTCATCTTTGAAAAACAGTTGAAACCAAACTGTTATAAAATTATGTTGGCTGAAATACAAAATGAGCATGTTGGGCTCTTTAAAGCTGGGACATGTTAGGAGTAATCATCTTGATTTTCTGCTAAGCACTAGTCATGCTAATTTCTGCCATCAACAAATTTGATTAAATTCTAAGAGGGTAAACATTTTTTTCTACCTTGTGACATTCTCAATGTTTAGAAACAGAAAATTTGTCAAGCACAAATAGGCTTTCCTCACATGAAATTGAGACTATATCTTTTTTAAAAAAATCTCCAATGAAAAAAAAAAAGGCTATTTTCTTGTCCCTCCTTTTATTTTCAGGCAAAGAGAGTGTGGTGCTGATCATGTGCTTTTTCCTTTCTTTTTTTTTTTTTTTTTTTTTTTTTTGTTGTTGTTTAGATAGATGGATAGATGGTCAGTCTCTGTTCCGAGGGATGATTTCATTCCTTCTATCCACAACATTTTAGAATCCATGACCAATGCCAAAACATCTGGTCTGGAAAGTTGGAAAAAAAATTTTAGATGCTTGTTAAATCTGAATAAATTGGCCAAATATTTAGTTTTAAAAATTAAGTTGATAAATCACTTTTGCAACATTTCATCCTAACATTTTTTTCCCTTTTTAAAAATTCCTTTAAGCCAGAAATATGCATTACTCAGTGAGTGTTCATTTAGAAAGCAGGCTGCTAAAGACACGTGTCTGAAATATTCCAACATGTGCTAATATTCACTGAGAAGTTGCAGTGATATGCTCATGGAGTTACTTGGGGAGACTGGATATAGAAGATCATTTCTGCAATGAAATCATTTGGAACCCTCTGATCCTTGCTATGACCCTATAGTAGACACAGAGAAGAAATCTACTGGTGAAATGTTCTCCAGTGTTGCCAGGACATAATTTAATTTAGCTTTTTACATCTAGCAGTGACATCATAATAAACATAGACAACCCCTGTTGACATCTATCCAAATGCAAAAGGCCCCAGTTTTGGAGTGGCAACCAGCAAAAAGATAACAAAAATATATATATATATATATTGTATTTTAAAATCCATTTTGGAAAATTCATATTGAGGTCATTTCCTTGTTAGGATATAAAAATAGTCATTTGTCATTTTAGAATCAACACCAAAAACAGGCACCGCCATTTCATAAAATAAACATGCAGTGAAAAGGGTAACATGCACATTAACCGCAAACTGAGCCCGCAGCCAATGCGGTACGTTGAGAAGGAGCGCTCAGTGTGGTGTGATGTGCGATCGAAGCTATTAGCCATATGGTGCAGAGCGAAGAGGGCCTCTGTGACCGAAGCGCATTCGTATCTTATGTGGTTTATTAAATAATTATGCAATGGCAAGTAACACTTTTACACTTATTGGCGGCTTTAAAATATTTTTTGCTAATCTAACTGCATTTACCAGGTTGAAGGATGCATGTTCCATCAGGTCTTTGTGTTTCCTGTCTGCTTTGTGCACAGAATGGGAATGGGCTGCCATACTGAAGATTTAGGGCACACATTTTGGGATCATCCTGTGTATCATCAAGGTATACCACAAGGCATTTAGAAATATAGGGGCCCGTTCCTTCCAGGGTTGCTTCTCCACCTGCCACCTGTCAGTGCGGGCACTGTATGTAGATTGCAGAATATGCTCTTTTCATGTAATTTCCATAAAATGAGACAGAGAAGTATTAAGACAACCAAATGAAAAGCTATATAATATATATGTATGTATATATGTAAATATATATATATATATATATATAAAATTTCCAGAAACTTTGTTACATGATGCTGTACAGACTAGTGTCATTTAGATGCTTTCTCCCCCCACCCCAGTTGTAGACATTACCCTGACACATTTCTGTTTATAGTAATTTTTTCCCTCTAAGGGAATTTTTCCTGCATTCATTTATTTATCTCCAACCTATATGGCTTTGTCAGGTGACTTACATTTCAATAACTATCAGAGCACTCTGATCTCTGCTTGATAGTTACTTAGATGAAGTATGCTGGTTCTGCGATGTGGGATCAACAGCGGACTGGCAGGGATATCACAGTCAATGCAGGGAAAGGGCTGTGATTGGGATATGTCCGTCATGGGACCACAGGGCAGCTGCATCTGCCTCTGAGAGGTGTGCTGTGGCTCAAGGAAATCTATCAGAACAACAGTGTACTTGAGGTTGCATAAGCTTTCCATCCTGGATAATCGAGTTATGGCATCTTAAAAGAGCGAATTGTAGGGTTGGGGTTGTGGCTCAGTTGTAGAGCACTTGCCTAGCATGTGTGAAGTACTGGGTTTGATTCTCAGCACCACATAAAAATAAATAAAATAAAGGTATTGTGTCCTTCTACAAATAAAAAAAATTTTTAAAGTAAAAAAAAAAAAAAGCAAATTGTATGTTTTCATGGACAATTGTATTGAAGACATCTTAGAACTTTGAAAATTTAGAGTTTCTCAATGATAATTGGGTAAAATCAGTGAGAAATAAAGCACATCCAGTGTCTTTATCCTAAATGCACGATTGAAGATTTGAATGGTATGAATATACATTGTATACAAACAGTGTTTTATAAAAAGATGCTCTATATGTTTATTATGAATTATAATGCATACTACTATTATAAATACAACAACTTTGAATAAAAAATAAATTAAAAAAAAAAGCACATCCAGGTACAAAATTGACTTTGCAGTTAGCAGTGATGGGTCTTATTGCCGATATGATATTTCTCTCTCTGTACTCCTAGGCTAAAATAGCATTTTAATATTCTCTTTTATAAAAGAACTGCCTCGATTGCTATTTTTGATGTATAATCTTTTACATCTGCTTCCTTATGCTAAGACCTCTTAATCACATTGAATGATGAGAATCAAAAGGAAATGAAGGGACATGATTAGGACACTGGTCATGAGTATATGGTCCCCTGTCAGGCATGTGACAAGATTGCATTTCCTTACACCTTTTGCTTGTCATGGCCATGAGTTTGTTTGTTCACTGAAATTTGTGGCAGAAGTCTTTAATAACTAACATGTGACCACCCTGGTGTCTTCCCACTGACACAGTGGGCCTAGACATTCCAGACTGGAAGGCTCCTTCAGACTTAGTCCTGAAGTGGGGATGACATGGAGCCTCTGAGAATATTCCAGACCTCAGCAAACATGCAGCCCAAGTGAGAAAGGAATTCATGTTGCTTAAGCCACTGGGACTCTTAAAGTTGCTCATTATTGTTCATTAGCAAAACATAGATCATAATATCTGTAAATTCACAGATATTAGTCCTAGGACAAGATTAACTCAAGGAAATATTTTAAGTAATTCAGTAAATGTTATTAGGCCAATCAAAGTTTTCCCAACCTCCTTGTCCCTGTGAGTCTATGGTGTGATGGGGGTTACCAGTGACCAGCGTGTCTCCCTGGGATCTGGGTGGAATCGAGATGGCTGAGATCCTCTCTTCCCTGACTTTTGACATGGTATGCCCCAGTGAGTTTTACAAATGTTAATTTTGTGTGGTGGGATAAGGTTTGGGAAGCACTGGTGTGTGTGATTGTGTGCTAGGCAGAAATCATACAGAGGGTGAATGTGCGGAATGAAAGTTTTGAAAATATTTATTATATAAAACATTTAAGGAGAAAGCAAAGTTGTATTTAGAGTTTGTTATCTATAAATCGACCAAATTTATGAAGTAATTTCTAATTTTGTCCTTTGCTTGACTTATGTACATATTTGTTAATCCACTTGTCCATCCAGCTAATCATATTTTTGAGTGACTCATCTGTTATCTGACTGTGCAATATAATGAAGACTGTGAAGGTAAACATCCACTGTTTTATGTTCTCTGAAGTAACCAGCACTTCCATAGGAAAGAAATGATAATTAATTTCAATAAAAAGTAATATGTGATTTTACAAGTAAACAGTATGTCCTGGGTATATAATTTTATATAGTCCTCACAATAACTCAGTGGGGTAGATAATATGATCTTCATTGTATATAGATAAGGATAATGATTTTCAGAGGGCTTAAATGATTTGTTCAGTTCTACTGCTAGAAAGTACTGAAAAAGGATTCAAATCCAGTATTGTAAAAAAGAAAATGTGCACATGTATGAAGATATCTTTGTTGATACCATTGTCAGAGGTTTCCTTCCAAGGTGTTCTGTTCTTACTCATCAGTACTAGATACTGGGCTTCAATCCAAGTTAGAATTGCCTGAGTTTGAGACTGCATTCAGATTCCTTCCCAGATAATAACTCCCCACCCCCTCAGTGGGTACATATATATGTATATCAATACCTTAAAAAATTGGAATAGAACAAATTATTTTGATAAAGTTTTTCTTTTTTGTGTGGGAAGGTGTTGAGTAAAGGAGATTGAAATTTGAGTTGGTAGTTAAAGCGATATTAGCCTCATGCAAAGTATCTTATTTTTCTAGAATATTTTAGATATTAATTACATACTTAAGGTTTATTTAAAAAAAAAAGTCACTGTCATTTTCTAGACATTTTTATTTGTGAAACTTGCTTCAGAGAAGCCTTGATTCTAGACCTGTTAGTTAAAGTTTTCTGCCTTGTACTGTCAATAAACATTGGGGCCCTTTAGTTTTTCATTTGTAAAATGAGACTCAAGAGTTGTACCAGATTTCATGCAGGGTTTTGTGTGTATGATTTCTTTAGCTTTTGGAACTACTGGGGTTGTTAATCAGAATGTGATTTCCAAATTGTTTTATAGAAACTGAAATCTGATGAGTTTGCATTTAAGACCGCATATCCAGGGACAAAAATAAAATCAAAAGTATAACTGTCTTTGCTCCTTCTCTCAGAGGTTTCTCCCTTTTTTTTTTTCCCCTTTAAATAAGAGCAGAGATTTCCTTTTTGATATATTGGTCAAGTTTTTATTTATTGATCAAAATACTTTGAAGAAACTCTAGTTTCTCAGCATGGCATATTATTTCAAGTGATTTAAAACAATACCTCCTGGCATATGGAAGAGATATAGCACTAAATTTTTATATTTATTATCAGAAATATACAGTGCTTGATATCATGTTGTTTTTCAATATGATATTTCCATTTGTGTGTGTGTGTGTGTGTGTGTTTTGTGTGTGTTGTATGTGTGTGTGAGATGATTGACAGAAAAATATTGGATAACAGGTGTCTAATTTTTTCCCCTCCACCCTAAAAAATACAATATAACATGACAACACAGCTAATTATGTCTTAGATTGGTAAATAAACAACAATATAAGGTAACATAAGCTAAAAGAGAAGAGTAGACCAACTAGGGGACTTACTGGAAATTCTGGGGGTAAAAATTAAGATCGTATCAATGGCATCCATATTCTTAAGTTTCCTAAGTTCTTCTGGAAATTGATCCTCCAAGAATGGTATTTTGTGTGGCACAAAAGGAAAGCATCTTTATTCACAAATGCATGCTTAAGTCATGTTAGAAATAGAAACAAGATAAATCTAATTGGAGAGTCAGAAGTTGATGTCAGGTTGTATATAAAGCTTCTCATGATGGCAAACATTTACATTCTAAGCCTCTCTGCCCCTTGATAAACAACCTGATTTTCATCAATGAAAGAAGCAGCTGGCAGAGACTGCTGGACCCGTTATTTTATTTTATCAGGCATTGCTAGCAGAGATACGACTTTCATTTTTGCCAGCATTTGTAGTGTAAATGAGGAGCAACCTATCGTAAAATAATGCTAAGAAGATCAAAGAAAGCAATCCCAACTACCAAGCTAAAATCATTCTAGGAAAATGTTTTTTTTGATTATGGTTAATAATATAATCAAGCCTGCAATGTGTCTAGAAGGTGGGGGTCATAGCCAGAATTACTGCTAATTCTCAGGGCACCTAATTGATAGTATCATGGCAAGAAAGTTACAGACATGCAAAGACAAGGGGCTAATAAAATATTTACAAGAGTCGTATAGTTTTGGAGTACTCTGTATATTTTTTCATAAAAACAAACCAGTGTGGTAACAGAAGATTTAGAATTAAGGCAGGAAGAGGTAAGCATGAAATAAAGAAAACCAAAGGAGTCATTCTAAAAAAAAAAAAAAAAAAAAAAAAAGAAATCTTTGATTTCGTTCTTTAAAGGCCAATTACTTTTTTTGTCCCCTGTGGGAGGAGGAAGAAAAAATTCTCTACTTAATAGCAAAATCATTTTAAGACTTTTCTGATTCATTTTATATTTAGCAGATTACAGCTTTAGTCATCAGTAGGAAAGAGCCTCACAGACTGACAGACCTGAAATCATGTCCTTTGATTGTAATTGACAGAAAAAGCATTTAAGGAAAAGAAAAAAAATATTTTATTCATCTTTGATTACACTGTGATGTGATTTGGTGACATAATATAGCTGGGAACTGAGGCAAGAAAGGCAGTAATTCCTATTTGAGGGCTTGGCACGGTGCAGCCCTGGGGTCATCTTCTCACCAACACGCCCACAATAGTCTCACGGATGGCGGCCAGACAAATGGATACACAGACTGTTAGAGTGTAAGAGGCTCCCAGGGCTTCATAAGGAAACGGATTTCAGCTTTAAATGTTTGACAGCTATGCATGTCCCTGGACCTAAAATCAATTCTATTCCATTTAAACATTTTATGGCACAAAAATACCCCAGTTTAAGTAGCACTTTCTTAAAACAATGGAAGAGAAAGGTTTATACAAATAGCTCTTTAAAGAGATGCATACTTTTTAAAAAAACATATCAGTTATGGCGAATATGTAATTTAACCCATCCATATGAGTTGGGATTTTTTTTTTTAATTTAATTTTGTTGTTTACTCTATTTTCTACTCTGGCCTACCTTTCCAGATAGGATGTTTTAATCTACATTTATTGACATTTAATAAAAGAGGTGCATACAGATATGACTGTAAGTATTGTCATTTGGTGAAGGAATACATGGAACATGGAATCTCTGTGTCTGCCAAATATTTATTCCATTAAATAGATTCATATTTGAGCATTTGAATAATAACATTGAAGTTTGACTCTATATTTTCAATGCTATAATGAAAATAACTTCTTTGTGCTCATTTAAAGTGATTCTTAAAACTCAGATTTTAAAAGCCCTAACACAAAAAATAATGAAGAGTATTTGTGAAGAAATAAAAAGATTAAAAAATGTGTAAAAGAGATCTATGACATAAAAATAATTTTCTAAGTTTTCTCTTTAATCAAACATTTGAAGAATTTTATTTATATCTTAAGGCCACATAAGATATATGGGACTACTAAATAAGGAAATCTATGGCTTAGCAATGTTTTTTTAGTGATTAAGTGAAGATCTCCTGAATGGTCTCTCTGTGTGTGTGAAGCCATAAAGTGAATTAAATATCTACCCAAGAGTGACTTATGATGGAGTTACATTTCTAAAGAAAGATTATGAATTGTCAGTACATGATGATATTTATATATGTAAATCAACTATTTGAATCTGCAAGTTAATTGTGTCTAGAAATGTCAGACTAATTATAAACTCTCGCTGTATTTACCTGAATGCACCTAAAGCAGTTTAAAACTGAAAATTTCAATTTGCTGAAGGTTGTTTCAGTTATTACAAATGGACTCTATTAATCACAGCTTTAAGAGTAATCTAGCTATTATCTAGATAGATTCAGGTGCTAGTCTAAAAGCTTTTCTACCGCGTACAACAAAACACGTCCAGTGTTCTTCCTACCAGTTTAGAGTTCAAGAACAAATGTCTCACCAGAAAGAGGATGTTCCATTATGAGCAAAGGGGACCTATCTATAAAGTTCCAAGCTGGGTGAGAATTACAGACATTGTCACACAAACCATTTCCCCCATGAAGACCAATTCATATTCCATTCTGTTGATGTTTGTTTTTAATGTCAGGATAAATAAACTTTGGTTTTTACCCCCAACTTTTTGCTTTACTTTTTCTTTCTTTTTGTTTTGTTTTTGATTTGTTTCAGTGATTACTACCCACCCCCCCTTACTGGGACCACATGGAACTTTCAAGACATAATTGATACATACCAAACATCACTTCATATCCCACATTAGACTAGATGGTTATTTCATCCTTTTACATGAAGGGAAAGTTAGCCTTTTCATTAATGATCATTTACATATGTACTTGTATATACATGTGTTTGTGTGCTTCCTAACATTCTGAAAGTGAAAGATAGAGGAACAAGTTTATTTGTGGTTACCAATATTCCAATTTAGCTTTGATTTGTTGGGTTGCCAATATTTCATCCTAGCTTTGACTAACTTTGGTTTTCATTAAGATTGGAAGATTCTGCTTACCTCTTTGAAGTTAATTCATTTAGATTTTCAGTTTTTTTATTCCACTTCATTAGAACTATAAATTGTTTGTTTGATCAAAAGGGAAATTCAGTGGCAGACCCTTTACAGAGGTTTTTTTACTGTTGGTATTTCGGGATTTTTGTATAACAAGTGTCCACTGAAGTTTTTTACTTCAGTCCATGTTCTACCCAGCAGTTATCCATCATGGGAAAATGATCAGAGGAAAATTAAGGTGGCTTATACTTCAGGGCCAGTTTCATTATTTATAAACATCTTTCAGGGCTGGGGCTGTAGCTCAGGAGTAGAGCACTTGCCTAGCATGTCTGAGCCTGTGGGTTCAATCCTCAGCACTATATAGAGATAAATAAATAAAATAACATCTACAACAACAAAAAATATTTAAAAAACGTTCATCTTTATCTGCATTTCTCAAACACACTAAGGAAAAAAATAGTTTCATCAAAACCCTTTAGCCAGTATTGCCATTTACATATAGTAAGAATAGCATAGTCCAACTGCAGGAAAACATTAAAACTTTATAGAGTTATTTGCAGAACTATTCTAATATCTCCTTAAAACATCACTAAATAGTATGGATAAGACAATGTGAAAAAGAAGAAGAAATTAATCTATCCTTATATCTGTAATGTCCAAACCTATATTTACTATTTCAATGGACAGAATATAGCCAATGTTTTTGTGGTTTTCATTTTGCTAACTGTTCATATATGAGCATATTGTCTAGGAAATTTCCTGTAAGATAGGACTCATGTTTCTACATTTCCATTAGTGCACTATAGTTATACATAATAATGGGTCCATTTTGATGTATTAAAAATGCATATAATATATTCCATTCTTAGTACTTCCTGTTTCCCTCTCCTTTTCCCTATCCCTGATTCTCTTCCTCTATTTTTCTAGTCTTCCTTCTATTTACTTATTTTTTTTGAAATAAATGAATGCATTAAGGTTATACATAAAAGTAAAAAATCACTGTGATATTTTCATGCATGCACATAGCATAATTTGGTTAACTTTATTCTGCTTTCCTTTTAACCAACCCTCCTATATCTCCCTCCACATCCTCTGCTTCACTGTTCTCACTACTATTTTCATGAGGTCATCTTTTTATTTCATCCTCATTTTTCACTATCTCCTTCATATGAGAGAAAATATTTGGCCCTTGACTTTCTGGCTTCTTCTACTTAACATGTTGTTCTCTGGTTCCAATCATTTATCATCAGATGTCATATTTTCATTCTTCTTCATGATTTAATAAAACTCCATCTATGAATATATATCATATTTCCTTTATTCATTCATCTGTTGAGAGGAACCTAGACTGGTTCCACAACTCATGAATACCTGTTATAAATATTGATATCCATGTGTTATTTTATGCTGATTTTAGTTCTTTTTATTTATTTATTCTTTTTTTTTTTTTTTTCATTTGTTTTGAGACAGGATCTTGCTAAGTTGCTTAAAGCCTCACTAAGAGTGAAGGCTGGTCTAGAACTTAAGATCCTCCTGCTTCAGCCTCCCAAACTGCTGAGATTATAGATGCACACCACCCACCTGGCTTGATTTTAGTTCTTTTGAATAAATACCAAGGAGTGGGAGAGTTGTAACATATGTTGTTCCAGTTCTACTCTTTTGAGCAATCTCCATATTTCTTTCTAAAGTGATTGCACTAATTTGTAGTTCCACTAACAAAGCAAAAATGCAACATTTCCCCCACATTCTTACCAGAAATTCTTGTCATTTATATTCTTAATGATTGCCATTCTAACTGGAGTGAGATGAAATCTCAGGGTATTTTTAATTTGCATTTGCCTGATTGCTAAAAACATTAAATGTTTTTTCATTTGTATTCCTTGTTTTTTGAGAAATTACTATTTAGGTCATTTGCCACTTATTGATTTTTTTTTTTTTTTTTTTTGGTGTTAAGGTTTTTGAGTTCTTTATATATTTGGATATCAATCCCTTATTGGATGGATACCTGGCAAAGATTTTTCCCCATTATTCAGGCTTTCTCCTCTTGCTTCTAATTTGTTTCTTTTGCTGTGCAGATTTTAAAATTTCATGCCATCCCACTAATTGATTCTTGGTCTTATTTCTTGTCCTCCTGAGGTCTTGTTAAGGAAGTCAGTACTTGTGCAAATATGTTGGATTGTTGATCCTATGTTTTGTTCTAGCAGTTTCAGTTTTTATGGACTAATTCCTGGGTGTCTGATCCACTTTGAGTTGATATTTGTGCAGAGATAAGGATTTAGTTTCATGTTTTCTACATATGAGTATCCAGTTTTCCCAGCACCATTTGTTAAAAAGGCTGTCTCTTGGCCAACATATATTTTTGGTATCTTTGTCAAGCATCAGGTGACTGTATTTATGTGGGTTTGTCTCTGCATCTTCCATTCTATTCCATCAGTTTTAATTTCTGTTTTTATGCTAGTACCATGTTGTTTTTCTTACTGTAACTCTGCAGTATAATTTGAGATCAGATATTGTGATAACTATGGCCTTGCTCTTGTTGCTCAGTATTGCTTTGGCTATTCTAGTCCTTTATTCTTCAATATGAATTTTACGATTGTATTTTCTAGTTCTGTAAAGAATGTCATTGATATTCTGATAGAAATCACATTGAGTCTGTAGATTGCTTTGGGTAATATGGCCATTTTGACACTATTAATTTTCCTATTCAAAAACACAGGGGGTCTTACTATCTTCTAAGGTCTTCCTTAATTTCTGTCTTCAGTTTTCTATAATTTTCATTGTAGAGGTCTTTTATTTCCTTGGTTAGATTTGTTCCCATTTTTTTTTTTTTTTTGAGGCTATTGTGAATGGAATTGTTTTCCTGATTTCTTTCTCAATAGATTTGTTATTGGTGTAAAGGAAAGCTATGAAATATTATATTATGTGTTGATCTTACATCCTGTTACATTTTCTTGAACTTGTGAGCTCTGGAAGTTTTCTGGTGAAGTGTTTTATACCTTCTAAATATAAGATCAGGTCATCAGCAAACAAGGATAATTTGACTTCTTCTTCTCCTACTTGCATCCCTTTAATTTTCTTCCCTTGCCTGATTGCTCTGGCTAGAGTTTTAAGAACTATATTAAAATAGGAAAGGTAAGAATGGACATACTTGTCATGTTCCTGATTTTAGGGAAAATGCTTTCAATTTTTCTTGATTTAGTATGATATTATAATTCAGACTTTTAAATAATAGAAAAAACTGTTATATATGGCACATCAAGTCATATAAGAAAATCAACCCTTACGTAGATTAATTAAGTCTTTTTTAAAAGGTTTTTATCCTTTTATAAATATAAAATATGTTTATATAAATATATATTTTTATACTTTTGGAAATTTAAAAATTGTGCTGCTTAATAATCATTTAAAATTGAAGAACAGAATTTATTATTCAAATTTTATAATTGAAAAGCCCTTGTAAATAATTATTATAATTATAATCATCATGTTATTACATATCTGTCTAATAAATTGAACATATTTGTGGTCAGTATTTATAAACTAAAATTGATCAACTGAAAATTTTAATGTGATATTTATTTTAAATAACTGAATTGAAAGTAGGAAAGAAAACATCCTTAAAAGCAATTGCTTAAATTTAGTATATTGGATTTCTTGAGATTGGTCTGCATAGAATTGAGTGGTGTGATTCCCACAAGTGCCTGGCCCTGACAGATATGAAGACACTATATGTTTAATTAAGTTTTTTGTTCTATTTACATACATGTTATTACATGAAAATTTGGCCAGCAGATAAACAAATAATTTTATTATTTAAAAAATTAGATCCTCATGTTGAAAGTTTGACTGGAGGTACTAGAATCTATTATAATAATTTTCTCAATAGTTGGCCATCCCAAATATTGATTTAGATATATTTGATATTATAGATACATATTTATAATGTTATCTAAGCTCTCTTTATGATTATATTTCAGGAAAAGTTAAGTGAGGAATAAAATTATGTGGAATGAATGTGAAAATCATGATTTGAGACACTTAGCAACAGGTGTGCTGCTGCACATGGCATTAAATATAATTTGATATTTGAAAAATTGGAAGAGGATGTGCAAAAAATAGCCAGATTACTATCACTTTGGACCTGTTACCATGGAGATAGGTTTCAATACATCTGCATAATTATGTTGCTCTTTTTCTCATTTCATGTTGTATTCAATTTCATGGTGCTATTTTCTTTTTAAAAATAAGTGATCCTGCACAAGGTCACCAATAAACCCTGTTCTCAGTGACACACTGGCAGAAAAGGTAAGGTGTTCCACATCTGGATCACAGCATCATCTTACATTAGCCTAATATAAGTAATAATTGAATCTAAAAATGATAGGCTAGTATATGTACAGAGTTTTACATCATTGAATTATGATAGCATTAAATTTATTAGGATATATTAAAATGTGTTCAATGTTTTTGAAAATAAAAAAATGAGATATGGCTACAAAATCAAATCCTGAAAATTAACATTTGAATGATAAGCAATTTTGGGGATAATTAAAGTTCACACTCTGCATTCAATGCATATGGATAATTACTTCTAGTAATACCCTTAGTTGAATTTTTGTAACAACAATAGCAATTTATTGCAAAATTAATTTCTTGGCACAATTTAACCTTTAGTGATGTGAAATCAAAGTGAATTGATTTTACTACAGACAACTTGTGCTCTGGTTTTCTATGTTCAAGTACTAATTGGTTATTATAGGTCACTTTAGAACTTAGTTTAAAAATAAATTAAATTGGTTTCAAGGTGCATTTAGTAGACATAGCTTGATATTTTCAGCTCATGGGGCTTTATTTAAATAAAAAATGGTGGAGTAATGCAATCATCTTTGGTTATAAAAGTGATGGATGAATTGAAAACATTTTTGAATCAGGTCAATGGTACTGATGATTAGTACATTGTTAATCAAGTTCCTCAGATTGCTATCAAATGCTTTAGCTCTTTTGCTCAGGATGGTGAGAGGATCATGAATATTAAAGAGATTCAAATAGATGTGCTCTCATGTAATATGGAGTATCACAAATGAAAAGACGAAATGAGGGCAGACTGTGACTCTGTGTACTGATATATCTCTTAAATAAAGGGGAATGCCTAATCAATTTCTTTGCTCACATATAACAACCAAACAGAATTTCCTGTTTTCTTCTCTTCTCTGTCTTCCCCTTCTCCTTTCTTTCCTTCCTTCCTTCTTTCTTCCCTTCCTATATCATAATCACACTGACAAACCAATGGCTATGGTACATGAAAAGTATTTTTTAAGAATAGATTTATACAGTAGTTAATAGGTCTGGCTGGGAATAACCAGAATTTAAAAGAAGATACCAATTAAAGATTAGGGGACAACAACATTTGCACAGTTGAATTGTTGCATGTTTTAGAAGCAAAGAACTGATGGTATGCTGATAAATTTCTTCTCCAAAGAGTGATGTGATTAAATAATGCCATTTTTTTTGGCAGCAATCCCTTTATACTTTTAAAATTTATACCATTAGAAACATACTAAGCTGTGTATGGGGGGGCACACCTGTAATTCCAGCAACTCAGGAGGCTGAGGCAGGAGCATCACAAGTACAAAGCTTGCCTCAGCAATTTAGCAAGACCCTAAGTAATTTAGCATGACCCTGTCTCAAAATAAAAAAATTTTTTAAAAGGCCTGAGGATGAGACTCAGTGGTTAAGTCCCTCTGGGTTTAATCCCTGGTACAAAAAAAAGAAGAAGAAGAAAGAAAGAAAGAAAAAAAAAATAGCATATGTGGGGCAAATAGTGAATTATTTTATTTATTACTAAGCAAAAATTTTTTAACAGAAATAAGAGAAAATATTTTTTCATGGGCATACTTAAATAGTTAAATTTGTGGTTTATATCATTCTTCAGAGATTAGATTTTTTTTCAGAGTGGATATCTCAGTTTATAGGAAATTATAAAATATTATTAAAGTATAGCATCTTTATGCATAAAGCAGAAGCAAAATAATAATACATTCATGAATGTCTAAATTGTCATATAACGAACTCTAATAATGTAAGGTTATAACGTCTGTAGTATTTGAACTAACAGGCTATTGCTGAAATTGAATATTGTTTTAGTCAGCTGTTTTGCTGCTGTGCCTAAAAGATGTCAGATCATTTGTAGAGGAGGAAAAGTTTATTTAAGGGCTCACGGTTTCAGAGGTCCCAGTCCACATATAGCCAGCTCCATCATGGCGGAATGGTATGGCAGAGGGACACAGATCCAATGACAATCAGGAAGCAGAGAGGGACTCCACTCTCCCAGTACAAAATATAAACCCCATAGCCACCCCTCCAATGAACCACTTCCTCAAGCCATGGCCCACCTGCTTCTAGTTACCACTCAGTTAGTCCCATCAGGGATTAAATCACTGATTAGGTTAAGACTGTAATGGGATAATTTCTCCTCCAAACCTTCTTGCTTTGTCTCACGCCTGAGTTTTTGGGGGTACACCACATCTAAACCATAACAAATATGGACAAATAATAATAATATTCAACTAACATAAATGTCCTATTTAGAACAGTAATATGTTGTCTTGAGTTGAACCTGTGAATTGATCCCAAATTAGTTTTTTTGTGTTATCTGATAATCCATTAAGAGGAAATTTGAATTTACTGTTGCGTGAAATCTTAGGAAAATAGGAGTCTAAGGGAAAAATGTTTTGGGGGATCACAGAAGGTCAACGATGATGAGCTTCTCGGAAAGACCCAAGACTCATGAAAGTAGCGTTTTGACCCTGAGTATTTGGGGTCTGATCAGAGAACATAGGTTAAAGGTCACCACAAATAAGGGAAAAGAGCAGGTAGGTGGGGGTCTCTGCCAGAATCTTCACTATCGTGAAGAGGATCCTGTCGAGGGGAGCAGGTACATGGTGACCCACAGCAATCACAGGGGCACTCCAGAGCATGCATCCTGACCTACTGCCCACAACAGAAACAGCCAACCCATAACACTGCACACTCTGAGCAGCCAGCTGCAAGCCCCTGAGATGACAAACCAGAAGCTGCTGAAAGGAGGCTCCTAGCAACGAGGACATTGGCTCTGGTGCCTGTGAACCTCAGGGGAGATCCACAGCCAAAGACTGATGGACATCTGCTAAATGTCCACACCCCAGCGAAATCCAAATCAAGATTCAGCAGGATTTTTTTTTAACCTTGTCATGGTGTACTACTTGAATGATAAGTGTCAACCCAATAACCAACATTGTGCCTTCAACCCATTTGGATGTGTTTCATCTCATGGGTTAAAGCATTCATTGAAATTAATCTTCTTGTTTTCCAAGCTCTAGTTCATACCTGCTCCTGTTATCTACTACTTGGCCCCTTGCATTCTCTGCTAATACCTCAATGCCCACCATTCATCTATTTCTCCTTTCTACCTGGGTGTAAATTATCCCTTTACAGTTTTTCTCTCTTTCTTTCTGTCTCTCTTTTTCCCTCTCCTATGTGCCCAATCTTTCTTCCTCCCCCCACCTTTTAGCCTTCAGTTAAGATTATAACGAGTTTATTAAATTCAATGACTATTTTTTGACTTATTACAGAACTTTATTATAGGTTTATACCTAAGTTTAAGGAACTGAAGAGAACAATTACAACAAGTTTTTGTTTCTCATAAAGTTGAATAGAACCAGGCTTGGCTCTGACGTGATTACAGTAAATAGGGCTCAGTGGCATCTCTTTTTTTTTATTTTGGGAGGGGGATACCAGGGATTGAACTCAGGGGCACTCAGCTACTGAGCCAAATCCCCAGGCCCATTTTTGCATTTTATTTGGAGAAAGGGTCTCACAGAGTCGTTTAGCACCTCACTTTTGCTGAGGCTTGCTTTAAACTCCTGATCTTCCTGCCTCAGCCTCCCAAGCTGCTGGAATTACAGGCTTGTGCCACCATGCCTGGCTTAGTGGCATCTCTAAAAATGGTGCTAATATTGGGATCAGCAGAGGTCACACATTGCTTTAAAATATCATTATCTTGATTTTTTAATGTATTTTTTAAATTTTTATTTATAGTAGTATGTATTACAGTTCATACTATACATATATAGCATCTTTTTACACAAAACAGTTTGTATACAAAGTATATTCGCAGCATTCAAGTCTTCAATCATGCATTTAGAATAATGATATCCGTCTTATTCAACCATTATTTCCCCCCCTTCCCCCCTTGCTCCCTTTCTTCCCCTCCCTTCCCTTGACCATTATAGTGTTCCTCTAATCCTCCTATGTACCCCCGACCCAACAATACTGTGAACTGGCTTCCTTATATCAGAGGAAATATTCAGTATTTGGATTTTTGAGATTGACTGATTTCACTTAGCATTATATTCTCCAACTTCATCCATTTACCTGCGGAAGTCATAATTTTATTCTCTTTTATTGCTGAGTGAAATTCCATTGTGTATATATACCACATTTTCTTTATCCATTCATCTACTGAGGGACCTCTAGGTTGGTTCCACAACTTAGCTATTGTGAATTGTGCTGCGATAAACATTGAGGTAGCTGTGTCACTGTAATATGCTGTTTTTAACTCCTTTGGGAATAGACCCAGGAGTGGGATGGCTGGGTCATATGGTGGCTCCATTCCCATTTTCCCAAGAAATCTCCATACTGCTTTCCATAGCGGTTGTACCATTTGCAGTCCCACCAGCAATGTATGAGTGTGCCTTTTTCCCCATATCCTCTCCAACATTTATTGTTGTTTGTGTTCTTGATAGCTGCCATTCTGACTGGAGTGAAATGAAATCTTACAGTAGTTTTGATTTGCATTTCTCTAATTGCAAGCAATGTTGACCATTTTTTCATGTATTTGTTGATTAATCGCGTATCTTCTTCTGAGAAGTGTCTTTTCAATTCCTTAGCCCATTTATGGATTGGATTATTTGTTTTTTTGGTGTCAAGTTTTTTGAGTTCTATATACATTCTAGAAATTAGTGCTGTATCTGATGTGCATGTATTAAATATTTGTTCCCAGTTAGTTGGCTCTCTATTCACCTCACTGATTGTTTCTTTTGCTGAGAAGAAGCTTTTTAGCTTAAATCTATCCCATTCATTAATTCTTGGTATTAATTCTTGCGCTACAGGATTCTTGTTAAAGAAATTGGAGCCTAATCCGACATGTTGGAAATTGGAGCTTACTTTTTCTTCTATTAGGTGTATTGTCTCTGGTCTAATTCCTAAGTCCTTGATCCACTTTGAATTGAATTTTGTGCATGGTGAGAGATACAGGTTTAATTTCATTTTGTTGCATATGGATTTCCAGTTTTCCCAGCACCATTTGTTGAAGAGGTTATCCTTTCTCCACTGTACATTTCTGACACCTTTGTCTAATATAAGATAGCTGAAATTATATGTATTAGTCTCTGTGTCCTCAATTCTGTACCATTGGTCTACTAGTCTGTTTTGGTGCCAATACCATGCTGTTTTTGTTACTATTGCTCTATAGTATAATTTGAAGTCTGGTATGGTGATGCCCCCTGCTTCACTTTTCTTGCTCAGGATTGCTTTAGCTATTCTGGGTCTCTTATTTTTCCAGATGAATTTCATGACTGCTTTTTCTATTTCTTTGAGAAATGTCATTGGGATTTTGATTGGAATTGCATTAAATCTGTATAATGCTTTTGGTAGTATGGACATTTTGACAATATTAATTCTACCTATCTAAGAACAAGGTAGGTCTTTCCATCTTCTGAGGTCTTCTACGATTTCTTTCTTTAGTGTTCTATAGTTTTCGTTATAGAGGTCTTTCACCTCTTTCGTTAAGTTGATTCCCATGTATTTTATTTTTTTTGATGCTATTGTAAATGGAGTAGTTTTCATCATTTTCCTTTCAGAGGCTTTGTCACTGATGTACAAAAATGCCCTTGACTAGTGGGTATTGATTTTGTATCCTGCTACTTTGCTGAATTCATTTACTAGTTGTAAAAGTTTTCTGGTAGAGTTTTTTGGGTCTTCTAGGTATATTATCATGTCATCAGCAAATAGTGCTAATTTGAGCTCTTCTTTTCCTATCTGGATCCCTTTAATTTCTTTCGTCTAATTGCTCTGGCCAGAGTTTCAAGTACTATGTTAAATAGCAGTGGTGAGAGGGGGCATCCCTCTCTTGTTCCAGTTTTTAGAGGGAATGCTTTCAATTTTTGTTCATTTAAGATAATGTTAGCTTGAGGTTTTGCATAGATAGCTTTTTATAATGTTGAAATATGTTCCTGTTATTCCTAATTTTTCTAGAGCTTTGAACATAAAGGAGTGTTGTATTTTGTCAAATGCTTTTTCTGCATCTATTGAGATGATCATATGGTTTTTATCTTTAAGTCTATTGATGTGATGTATTATGTTTATTGATTTCCAAATGTTGAACCAGCCTTGCATCCCTGGGATAAACCCCACTTGATCATGGTGCACTATCTTTTTGATATGTTTTTGAATCTGATTTGCCAGAATTTTGTTGAGGATTTTTGCATCTATGTTCATTAAAGATATTCGCCTGAAGTTTTCTTTTTTGGCTGTGTCTTTGCCTGGCTTTGGAATTAATGTGATATTGGCCTCATAGAAAGTGTCTGGAAGAGCTCCCTCTTTTTCTATTTCTTGAAATAATTTGAAGAGCATCGGTATTAGTTCTTCTTTGAAGGTCTTGTAGAACTCGGCTGTAAACCCTTCAGGACCTGGACTTTTTCTTGTTGGTAGTTTTTTGACAGCGTCTTCTATTTCTTCACTTGAAATTGATTTATTTAAATTGTGTATAGCCTCCTGTTCCATTTTGGGCAATTCATACGACTCTAGAAATCTGTCTATGCTTTCAGTATTTTCTATTTTAATAGAGTACAATTTTTCGAAGTAATTTCTAATTATCTCCTGTATATCTGAGGTGTTTGTTGTGATATTTCCTTTTTCATCACAGATGCTAGTAATTTCAGTTTTTTTCTCTTCTTCTTTTCATTAGCATTGCTAGGGGTCTGTCAATTTTATTTTTTCAAAGAACCAACTTTTGGTTTTGTCAATTCTTTGAATTGTTTCTTTAGTCTCAATTTCATTAATTTCAGCTCTGATTTTAATTATTTCCTGTCTTCTACTGCTCTTAGTGTTGATCTGTTCCTCTTTTTCTAGTGCTTTGAGGTGTGATGTTATTTATTTGTTGTTTTTTTTTTTCTTTTAATGAAGGAATTCGGTGCAATGAATTTTCCTCTTACTACTGCCTTCATAGTGTCCCAGAAATTTCTATACGATGTATCTGTGTTCTCATTTACCTCTAGGAATTTTTTAATCTCCTCCTTGATGTCTTCTTCAACCCCTTGTTCATTCAGTAGCATGTTGTTTAGCTTCCAGCTGTTGGAGTAGTTTTTTTTTTTTTTTTATTTCTTGTATTATCATTGATTTCCAATTTCATCCCATTATCATCATCTGATAGAATGCAAGGTAGTATTTCTATTTTTTTATATTTGCTGAGAGTTGCCTTGTGACATAATATATGGTCAGTTTTGGAGAAGGAACCATGTGCTGCTGAGAAGAAAGTGTATTCACTTACTGAGGGATGAAATATTCTATATATGTCCGTTAGGTCTAAGTTATTAATTGTTTTAACGAGGCCTAATGTTTCTTTATTTAGCTTTTGTTTGGATGATCTATCCATTGGTGAGAGAGGTGTGTTGAAGTCCCCTAGAATAACTGTGTTGTGGTCTATTTTACTCTTGAACTTTAGAAGGGTTTGTTTGATGAATGGAGGTGCTCCATTATTTGGGGCATATAGATTTATAATTGTTATATCTTGTTGATGAATGGTTCCCTTAAGTAGTAAGAAATATCCATCTTTATCCCTTTTGATTAGCTTTGGCTTGAAGTCTACCTTATTTGATATGAGAATGGAAACCCCTGCCTGCTTCCGCAGCCCATGTGTGTGTTAAGACTTTTCTCAGCCTTTCACCTTCAATTGCTTGATGTCTTTTTCTATGAGGTGTGTTTCTTGTAGACAGCAAATTTGGGTTGTTTCTTTTAATCCAATCTGACAATCTGTGTCTTTTGAATGGTGAGTTTAGGCCATTAACATTCAGGGTTATTATTGAGATGTGATTCTCATTTCCATCCATTTTTACATGTATTATGGTATTTAGCTTGATTTGGATTCTCATCTGGTTCATAATTCCCTTAGTTTACTATCTCCCTTTGTTGGTTTTCATTGTTATTTTTCTCTTCTTCTTCGTGAAAAATTTTGCCCAAGATGTTCAGAAGTTCTGGCTTTCGAGTTGTGAAATCTTTTAACTTTTGTTTGTTGTGGAAGGTTTTTATTTCATCTTCGAATCTAAAGCTCAATTTTGCAGGATATAAGATTCTTGGTTGACATCCCTTTTCTTTCAGAGCTTGAAATATGCTATTCCAGGACCTTGTAGCTTTTAAGGTCTCGGTTGAAAAATCTGAGCATAGTCTGATCGGTTTCCCCCTATATGTAATCTGCTTCCTTTCTCTTGTGGCTTTTAGTATTCTCTTCCTTCCCTAGTATATTTGGTAATTTCATTATAATGTGCCTTGGTGTGGATCTGTTGTGGTTTTGTGCGTTTGGTGTTCGGTAAGCCTCTTGAACTTGGTTTTGCCATTAGTTCCTCATGTTTGGAAAATTTTCTGCTATTATTTCATTGAATAAATTACTCATTCCTTTGGTTTGAAACTCTGCACCTTCTTCAACACCAATCACTCTTAAGTTTGGTCTTTTTATGCTGTCCCATAATTCCTGAATGCTCTGTTCTTGTTTTCTTACTTCTTTTGCCGTGTCCTCTAGATTTTTCTCCAGGATATATATTTTGTCTTCATTATCTGAGGTTCTTTCTTCCAGGTGATCTAATCTGTTGGTGATGCTTTCAATTGAGCATTTAGTTTGGTTTATTTCTTCTTTCATTTCCAGAATTTCTGTTTGGTTTTTCTTTAGAATCTCTATCTCCCTATTGAAGTAATCTTTTGCTTCTTGTATTTGTTTTTGGAGTTCTTGTCAAAATGCTCTTTTACCGCCTCTATTTGCTCTCTCATCTCATTTTTGAGTTCATTCTTAAGATCCATAAACATTTGGAATATGTAATTTCTAAATTCCGTCTCTGGCATTTGACCAACTGTGCTTGCCATGGAATCTACTGAGGGGGCATGTTGGTTGGTTTCAGCCACTTTCTTCCCTTGCTTCTTCAAAATGCTTGTGTGTCTATTCTCCTAGCACTGTGGGACCTTGCCTATTTCGATTTCACCTTATAGCCTTATGTTTCTCCTGTGGTACAATGCTGTCAGGTCCCCTTATAAATACCTTACAATTTAAGCTCTAACACTTTCTTTACAGCAAATCCAGTTTGATCACAATGTACAGATTTAGTTAACTCAGGTATTGTTTCCAATTTTACTCTGTATGCTTGCTTTGGGTTTACAGTTTCAGTATTGGACACAGAGATGATATGTTTAGGAAGAAGCAAGTGAGGTTACTGAGATGTTCTTTCTTAGGAAGTATAAAAATAGAATTCTATGGAAGTGGTTTAATATCAGCAGACAGGAGAGAAAAGAGAATGGAGTGAGCGATTTAGAGGAAAGACAATTTATATATAAACCAAACTTATTTAGCCTTTGAGAGAAGAAAAATAAAGAAAGATGGAAAAGAAAAAATAAAAAGGAACAATGAGAGATAACAAAGAAGTAAGAATTAGTGTAAGAGAGAGGAGAGAGAAACTGAGTCAAGAAAAATAGAGAGTAAACTATATATAACACCGTTTTTTCTGTATATTTCAATTGCCCCAGGCCTAGAAGTCCCAATTTCTGTGTATACCTTGTTTTCACCTCTGATGAGTACACAATGACAGGGTGTAAGTAGATAAAATGAGGGCAGAAGAGACTAAAGTGATAAGGGAAGAAAGGAAAGAGGAACACAGACACACAAATAATCACACTATCAAACAGAACAAAAACAAACAAACAAACAAACAAAAAAAAAAAAAAAAAAACAGAGTCGAACCCAGGAACAAATCTCAAATAAACAGGACCCTGGAAAGCCCTTCCAGTTTAAGCCAGTTGTCCTGGACCACGCCCAGACAGTCACAGTGGAGTCTAGTCTGCAGCTTTGGCCAGCGGCAGATTGGCACAGAGGAATAATGGCTGGGGGTGGGGGAGTGTCAGTACGTGAATAGCACCAAGAAAGCGTTCATCCAAAAGGCACGCATTCCCCACGCCAGCCCCCAGTTATAGCTCTCGTGGTTGCTGCGCTGGCCTCAGGCAGGCCCTTCCCCCGCTGGCTGCCTGCGGGTGTCTCACCCAGGTGTGTGCTGTTCTCTGGGCCCTGGACTGCTCCTTGGATGTCTGCCGTCAGCTGCAGCCCTCCTCCAAAATGGCGGTGCCTTCCCCGGTCCCAACAGCAGTACCCCGGACCTGTGTGTCACTCCGAGGCGTCCAGGTCCCGTTCAGCAATTTACGCAAAAGAAGTCTGTGAGGCCGCTGCTCGCGGCTGGCTTTCTTTTTATTCTGCGCTGCTTGAGGCCGTGGTCTGCACTTCCCATACTGCAGTGCTACCACGGCAGCTGCGCCGCTAATGCTGGTTCGGTTTGTGGGCCGCCGGCACTGGACTCCGTTCGTCGGTGGTCTGGAGTTCGTTGTATTTCACCATCTAGATGTGCGCGGATGTCTCAGCTCCCTTCCAGTTGCGGGAGTGTTGCTAGGAACGCGTTCAATCTTCCTGGTAAGCCTCTTTTAGTGCCAGTCTCCCGAGAGTGCTTCTCTGCTGTCCGCCATCTTTTTCCTCCCTCCTTTTTCTATTTTTCCATTATCTTGATTTTTACCCAACCCAAAGCTCTTAACAAAAAGAAGCTCACAAAGTAGTTCTTTACTTAAAAGAAATCAGAACTATACCAATAGATGAGTAGACATATAAATAATATAAAAAGAAAGGGACAAACCATCCCAAACAGCTCATAATGCTTCAACAAAAGACTCAATTGACAACATAGTGGAGGAAATATCAGAGGACTTTAGAAAGTTTGTAGGTAAACTGTTCTGTTTTCTAAGAAGAAGATGCAAGGAGTGAAATCAGAGAGAACATACAAGAAGTGAACTATCATTTCAATAAAGAGAGATTCTGAAAAAGAACCAAGTGGAAATCCTCAAAATGAAAGAATCAATAAACCAAACTAAATATTTAATGGAAAGTATCACCAATAAATTAGACCACTTTGGAGATAGATTTTCAGGCCTCAAAGACAAAGTATATAATCTTGAATATAGAAAAAAACATTAGGAGACCATGTACAGAATAATCAAGAAATATGGGGTAAAATTCAAAGGTCCAAGATATGATTCATTTGGATAGATGAAGACTCTGAAGTACAAACTAAAGGAATGCACAAACTTTTCAATGAAATAATATCATAAAATTTTCCAAACCTTAAGAATGAAATGGAAATTCAAATACAGGAGACATCTTAGGACTCCAAATATACAAAATCACAATAGATCCACTCCAAGACACATTATTATGAAAATGCGTAACCTACAGAATAAGGATAGAATTTCAAAAGCTGCTAGAGAAAAATGACTTGTCACATTTACAGGTAAACCAATCCAAATTTCAACTTATTCTCAACCCAGACCCTAAAACCCCAAAGGCTAGAAGGGTTTGGAATAATATAGACCAAACTCTAAGAAAAATAGATGCCAACCAAGAATACCATAACCAGCAAAATTAAGCTTCAGTGTTTATGAAATTAATACCTTTCATGCTAAAAAGAAGCTAAAAGAATTTCCAACTAGAAAGCCTGCACTACAAAATTACTCAATAAAATGTTTCATAAAGAAGAAATGAAAAATAAAAATGAAAAGCAGCATAGGGAGAAATTACCCTAAGAAAAATAGTGAATTAAAAGAGAATCAAGTCCAATTTAAACATTACAAATAAATCAAAATAGCAAGAAATAAAAGTCATCTCTCAATAATAATTTTGAATATAAATGGCTTAAACTCTCCAAGCAAAGGACATAGGCTGTCAGACTGGATTAAAAACAAGACTCAACAATATGCTTTCTGAAAGACACTCACCTCACAGGCAAAGACATTCACAGACTAAAGGCGAAAGGACAGGAAAAAACACATGCCATTCACATGGGTTTCATAAAGAAGCAGGGGATGCTATTTTCATATCAGATAAAGTGCACTTCAATCAAGATTAACCAGAAGAGACAAAGAAGGTCATTTCACATTGCTTAAGGGATATAATGATTGTAAGTATTTATTCTGCAAACAACAGAATATCCAGGTACATCAAACAAAGCCTTCTCAATATTAAGAATCAAATAAACCATAATACAATAATACGGGGTGACATTAACAGGCCTTTCTTACCACTGCACAGACCATCCAAACAAAAACTAAGTAAACATTCTACAGAACTAAAAAATACAATTAATAATATGAATCCAAAGGGCATCTATAGAATATTTCATCCATCAATGGCTGAATCCATATTCTTCTCAGCAGCATATGGAACATTTTCTAAAATAGACAATATTTTAGGTCACTAAGCAAATCTTAGCAAGCACAAAATAAGACAGATACAACCTTGCTTTCTATGAGATCATCATGGAATAAAATTAGAAATCAACGATAAGATAAAAAAAAGAAACCAATATATCATCTGGACATAAAATAATACACTTTTTAATGATGCATGAATATCAGAAGAAATCAAGGAGAGAAATAAAAAAATTCTTAGAAGTAAATGAGGATAGTGATGTAGTTTATCAAAATCTCTGGGACAGTAAAAAGAAAGTTCATAGCATTGATATCATACATTAGAAAAATAAAGATACTAGTTACATAATCTAACATTACATCTCAAGGTCCTTGAAAAAGAATAAACCAACACCCAAATAAGGGGAGGACTGGAAAGAATTAAAATCAGAGCCAAAATCAATGAAATTGAGATTTAGAAAAAAAAAAATACAAAAGATCAATGAAACAAAGAATTGGTGTTTTGAAAGGATAAACAGAATCAATAAATTCTTGGCCAAACCAACCAAAGGAAAGTGGGAAAAATGCAAATTATCAAAATCTGAGATTAAAAAGGAGATCTAACCACAGACACTATTGAAATCCAGGGGATCATCAGAAATTCTTGAAAATTTATAAATGTATATTCCAATAAGGTAGAATATCTTGAAGTTATTGACAAATTCCTAGAGACACATGTCCTACCTAAATTGAACTGGAGTATATAGAAAACTTAAATAGATCAATCTCTAGTAACGAAATTGACGCAGTCACCAAAAGCTTTCCAACAAAGAGAAGTCCAGGACTGGATGGATTCTATCTCAGCTGAATTCTATCAGACCTTTAAAGAAGATCTAATACCAATCCTCCTCAAATTATTCTGTGAAATAGAAAAGGAAGGAACATTGTCAAACTCATTCTATGAAGCCAGTATCACCCTAATATCAAAACCATACAAAAACACATCAAGGAAAGAAAACTTCAGACCAATATCCTTGGTGAACATAGATGCAAAATTTTGTAATAAAATATTGGCAAACCACATACAAAAACACATTAAAAAGGATTAGGTGGGTTTCATAGCAGAGATACGAGGTTGGTTCAACATATGGAAATCAACAAATATAAGTCACCACATAAATAGTCTTAAGCAAAGAATCACATGATTCACTAGATGCAGAAAAAGTATTTGACAACGTACAGCACCATTCACGTTTAAAACACTAGAAAAAACTAGAGATAGAAGGAACTTACCTCAACAATGTGAAAGTGCTGACAAGCCAAAGGCCAACATTATACTGAATGGAGAAAAACTGAAAGCATTTCCTCCAAAAACGGGAACAAGGCAAGGATACACACTTCAACCATTCCTATTCAACATAGTCCTTGAGACTCTAGCCAGAGCAATTAGGCAATAGACATAATTTAAAGGAATATGAATAGGAAAAGAGTGCAAATTATCTGTTTGCTGATGACATGAGCTATATTTAGAAGACCCCCAAAAAGCTCCACCAGAAGACTTGTAGACTCATAAATGAATGCAGCAAAGTAGGAGGATACAAGATCAACACCCAGAAATCACTCTTGTTTCTATACTCCAGTGAGGAATCTGCTGAAAAAGAAATTAGTAAAACTATCCCATTCACAATAGCTTCAAAAAACAGAATAGTTGGGAATCGATCTAACAAAAGAGATGAAGAAACTCCACAATGAAAACTATGGAACACTGAAGAAAGAAGTTGAGGAATACATTAGAAGATGGAAGGATTTCCCATGTTCTTTTATTTTTAAATTTTTTTTAGATGTTGATGAACCTTTATGTTATTCATTTATTTACATTTGGTGCTGAGAATTGAACCCAGTGCATCACACATGCTAGGCAAGCACTCTATCACTGAGCCACAACCCCAGCCCTCCCATGTTCTTGAATAAGCAGAATTAATATTGTTATAATGGCCACACTACCAAAAGTGCCATACAGATTCAATGCAATTCCCATCAAAATTCCAATGACACTCTTCCCAGAACTAGAAAAAGCATTTGTGAAATTCATTTGGAAAAATAAGTGAACCAGAATAGCCAAACCAATCCTTAGGGAGAAGAACGAAGCAGGAGGAATCACGATACTGAACCTCAAAGTATACTACAGAGGCATGGTAAAAGTATGCATGAAGACCAATGAAACAGAATACAAGACTCAGAGACAAGCCCACATAAGTTCAGTTACTTCATATTATACAAAGGTGCCGAAAACACATGTTGGAGAAAAGATAGTCAATTTAATAAATGGTGATGGGAAAACTGGAAATCCATATGTAGTCGAATGAAATTTAACCCCTATCTCTCACCCTCCACGAACCTCAAATCAAAGTGGATCAAAGACCTAGGAATTAGAGGAGAAACCCTGCACCTACTAGAAGAAAAATGTAGGCCCAACATTTCAACATGTTGGCTTAGGAACTCATTTCCTCAACAAGACTCCTAAAGCATAAGATGTAAAATAAACAAATCAGTAAGTGGGATAGCATCAAATTAAAAGGTTTCTTTGCAGCAAAGGAAACATCAAAAGTATGAAGAGAGTTCTAACAGAAAGGGAGAAAATCTTTGCCACCTGCTCTTTATATGGGGAGTTTTAATAGCCAGGATATATAAAAACATCAAAATCTTAACACCAAATAAATAAATAAATAAATAATAACCAAATAATCCAATCAATAAATGGGCAAAGGAACAAAATGGACACTTCTCAAAAGGAGAAATACAAATGATCAACAAATATATGAAAAAATGTTCAACATTTCTAGCAACTAGAGAAATGCAAATCAAAACCACATTGAGATTTCATCTTATTCCAGTCAGGATGGCAATTATCAAGAATACAAGTAATAATAAATGATGGCTGGATGGGGAGAAAATGGTACATTCCTGCATTGTTGGTGGGGCTACAAACTGATGTAATCTCTCTGGAAAGCAATATGGAGATTCCTCAAAACACAAGGAATGGAAACATTATATGTCCTAGCTATCGCAATCCTCAGTATATATCCAAAAGATTTTAAATCCGTATACTACTGTGACACAGCCACATCAATGTTTATAGCAGCTAAATTCACAATAGCCAAGGTATGGAACCAACCTAGGTGCCCTTCAGCAGATGAGTGGATAAAAGCAATGTGGTGTATACAGTGGAATATTACTCAGCCATAAAGAAGAATGGTTTTATGACATTTGCCAGTAAATAAATAAAACTGGAGTCTGTCATGCTAACTGAAATAAGCCAGTACCAAAAAGTCACAGATGAAATGTTTTCTCTGATATGTGGAAGCTAATCCCGAATAAGAGGGGGAGGATAAAATGAACAGAAGAAAGACCAGAGTATTAGACAAAGGGGATTGAAGGGTAGGGAGGAGAGATGGGATAGGGAGAGACAATGGAATATATCTGAACTAACTTTCCTATGTGCATATGTGAACACACCACAGTGAATCTCACCATCAGGTACATACATCCACAAGACATGAATTTTAAAAAACTATAAATCAATAGCAGAAAAATTAGTAGATTAGAAGGAAGGGAACAGGTGGAGGGAGAAGGGGTGGGGATATACAGGGGACTGAATTAAACCAATTATATTCATGCTTTCATAATGGTGTAAAAATGAATTCTATTGCCATGTATAATTTAAAATATCTGATAAAAATTAAAAAAAATAATAAGCCATGAGAAAAAAAATGTTGTAATAGTGAGGTGACTTGTATCCTTCAAGTAGACATGTTTTAGTCACCTTATTCTTGTGCATGTGGCCTTGTAACCCAATTAAAGTTATAGGAACTCTGTTTTTTTATCGAGAAAGGAGAGAAAGGATGAAAATTCAGCTAGACTTTTAGGGTAGAAAGGTAAACGACTTCATCTTTGAGCTTTTATTTTCTTGATGAAGAATGTTGTAAGATCTTCTATTGGGTATAAGAGGGAGAAAGGAGGTTAGATATTATAAAAAGAAGACAGCATGAAACTGTAGGTATGAGGAGAGGAAAAACACACTGGTTAGATTCCTAAGCATTGTATGGTGTTGATTTGACGGTTGGGGCCCAGAAGTGATGATGACACCAACCTGGCCAGCTGGAATTTATTATCTTTCCAAAATGCAATCCCTATTTTTGATGAAATGTAGAAACTCATCTCTAGTCCTCCACAAACCCATCATTTGAAGAGATTCCCAACAGCCCCATATCTAAGGCATGTATCCCTTCATATTTAATCATTGCTGGTGATTATCTGCTTTTACCTGTTGTGGAGATCACGGTTCTTTGCAACAGCACAAGGGAAAGTTTCTGCAGACAATAAGATAAAATGGAGCACTTTCAGTATTTTATGACAGCGCCTCGACTGCCTTTCATTGAGAGATCAATGACCTGGTTTGTATCGACTAAAATCGAGTCAATACAGGAATACCCAGTCATCAAAACCAAGAGAAAATAAACCCATGTCTAATGAATAGTGAATAAAAAAAGAATAACCAGAATCCTAAGCACCAGTAACATGATCCTTAGACAACAGTTGCTTTTGTTGGTTTTGTAGATAGTTCAGTTGACACCTGAGAAGGAATGGCAAAAATTCAGAAAGGTTGAAATTCCTGAAAATGTTTGGAAAGTTAATATTGGGAAAGTCTTTCAAAAAATGCTACGGAAAGTAAGTAATATAAACCCTTGATTGAAAAGTACACCATTTTCACAACGTCGTGTAGCCCAACAATAATTTATTTTGAAAGCTGTAATTCACTTTTGACATTATCATTTGATGCCTTGGATGCTTTCAACTGTAATGATTGGCTCTGAGCTACAACGGGAGATTTCCTGAGAACATTACTTCTTAATAACAGCAGTCAGAGGAGCACAAAGTAAAATGTGCGGAATCACATAGTTTAAGTCCAAAGCGCCCAATGACACAAGTCAGAATAGCAATCTATCATTAAAAACATTGTAATCCGTGGGTTACAGATGAATCACGGAAGAAAAGGAATTTAAAATAACTGTGAGATTTCACTATTGTAAATGGTCTAAAGTGTCATGGATCTTAGCTAACCTTGTGGAACAAAAAAAAAAAAAAAAAAAAAAAAAAAGAAAGAAAGAAAAGAAAATGACGGTAAGATTTAAATGCTCTGTCCTGGGCCTTTAAATAGCACTTAATAAGGTTTTGAGGCTGGTTTAACGCAGTCTAGTGTGTAAGTTTGGAATTTAGGATGGGGCTTTATTTAACATGGGGGCTCACAAAAATGGAGCTCCTGACAATGTTAATGATACCTGTGCCTAACTCACATTATGATCCTCAAACAGTATTAAAGATTATATGGGAGTAAAGAGATTTAGAATTCATTTTTCCTATTCTCAACATGATTATTCTGGTATAGAATTTTTGCTATGAAAGAGCTTTGGGATTGCCTATGGATTACTACAGGTGATGGGAAATAGGGTCTGAATGTTTAATAGGAGATAAAGTCCCACTTGCGAACCATTTTTAGTGATAGCTGGTTGAATTTGGAATATGTAGAATTAACATATGTTACTTTGCCGGAAGGAGTGCTGTTGAAGAAGTTTTTAGAGCAATTCTGCAGAACAAAAGGCTCATTACTTTTGCCTAATTAAAATGGGGAAGCAAACAGAGAAGCTAAAATAGCAGGGTGGTATCACATGATGATTCCTTATTAGGATCTCTTCTCTCTCTCTCTCTCTCTCTCTCTCTCTCTCTTTCTCCAGGTCTCTGGACAGTGGTGCCCAGCTTCTGTGATTCCAGTAAACCACGCTGCACCTGGGATTGAGTATGTGACTTCAGTGTGTCCCAGGCTGGGTGTTAGACCATAATCTCCCTCAGATTTTACAGAAAAAAGAAAATAAACAACTGCTGAGGTAAAATAATTGAGTATTCTATGTGAGGATCAAGGAAACTGGAACTGTTTGAGGGGAAATTTGTGAAGTGATAGAAAAATTTGAAATGAATATTGTTAATGGTATCTTTTTTTTTTCCCCCCAGAGGATCAGGGGATTCTGAACTAGGAAGGGGGCCAAATGAAATGGATTGGAGACAGAGAGGAAGGAGAGGATGGGCACTGGGAGGAGTGGGAGAAGGAAAGCAGGTTGGAGAAATAGAAGGAAAAGGGAAAGAAATTGAGAGGATGTAGTGAAACCTGATGGATTATTTTAAACCTCTTTCGTTCGTATGAATTTTAATCACAGGATCTATTACTATCCCAAAGCAAGAAAGAAGAGTTTGTTATAATTTAATTTTATATAATTTAAAGTTTTTTTCCTTTCAATAACATAAATACTGAATTTGCATAGGACATACCTCATCTTTCTTATTCAGGAATATGTGAATTTTTTTTTCTTGCTAAAAACAATGCATATTCACTTCCAGATGTATCTGTTTAGTAGACCTATAAAGAAACCCTCAGCTGATTAATGACATTGATCATCAATTTGGGAGGAAAATCTGCTTGGCTAATTCCAGGCCTTTCCTAATGAATCTTTGCACATCTTTAATATTGGTAGGTTGCATGACCTTCACTAAGAAATGTATGTAGACCACAGAGGAGTCAACAGAGGGAGCCCTGCATGAAGGTTTTTGAAGAGATTAGAACCAAATTTGATTGCAGCACATATTTTCATTTGTGAATGCTTCCTCCTTGTCTTTGAGTTTGGGCAGTTGATGACTTTATCATAACAGCAATGTCATTTTTCATTTATTTTAGGGAATGCCTTCCATCTCTCTGACCCAAATAGTCTCCTTACATGAGCTTTCTTTATTAGTGTCATAATTTCAAAAATGTTTCATTATAGAAGAGTTTGTAAAGTTTGTCAGTGATGTATCATCATTGGGTACATTGTCTATAGATCTTTTAATTATTAAGTTAAATGTTACAGAGCTCTGTTTTCAAACTGTAGTGCAGACTCCTCTTGTTTGAACTCTTGAGTAACCCTGAGAGCTTGAGACTGTGGTATAGAAGTGGCATGCTCTCTGAGGGTATTTATGTTACTCCCTGGGGAGTAATTTAAAACAATCCCATTAGAACCCACTAAAATATATTATGGGAACAAACTATAAAGCAAATTTGCATTTTAAAAAATACACGGGACTCAAACAAATTTTGGAGCTAGGACATACACTGACATCTTTCTGTTTTACAGATTCTTTCCCAAAAAAGTAAGGAAATCACTGCTACTGTGTCTATGGGTTGCAACTTACCAGTCACTTTGTGGTAATGAAATATTCCTTTGGTACTCAGAGTTGTCCTGTCACAGAGACAGAGTTTTCCCATTGAAAAGGGAGTCTGTGTAGCCATCAAAACCAAAATAAAACAAAAATGTCTTTACAAACATCAACAATACAGGTAGTCAGATAATAGATTATCATAGCAAGATGCCTTAAGCTAAAGGCGATATTCTCCTTGGCTCTTCTGAACTGAATTCCTCAGTATTTGTCTCCTCTCCTCTCCCATTACCAGCTGACTCAGATAGTGTGTTTGTGGCGGGGGAGGGGGGGGGGGGGGGGGGGGGGAACGACAACACAAGGGAATGACAACACAAAACGTGGTTAAGTGACTTTGACATTTTTAATCTTTAGAGAACATACAATTTTCTAGTATCTTTTTATTTCACTGTACACAGACATGGTACAAACAACAAAGGTTTTCATTGGAATTCCTAAAAGGGAATGATAATGATATATGAAACACACTGTAAATTTAGATTTTGCTAAGGTGGTAGGCACTCCACTGATATTTCTTTGCTTTTTCTCTCTTTTTCTCTCTCTTTTCTTTGGCCTCTGCAATTATTCTCTATGCACATTAATAAAGAGCAGGGATCAACAGCCCCTTAAAATTTATTAAATGCTTGCAAATATTAAAAAACAATTTTTTTCCACACACCATTCACCTTCCAAAATTCTTAGATAAAGATAAAAGTGATTCTTTTGTTATTTAAATATATTTAAAGCAGGTCGATCTCCTCAGAAAATTAATATTAATTTCCTTTTTCTAAATATTAGGACTTTCTTAATCCCGTCACAAGGAAATGCATTTTAAACCTTCTTAATTTTAACAGGGTTATTATTTGCATTGTAAGCAACTCATGTAAGTAATCTTCCGTCTGACAGCCTGGCACCATTAGAGACCGGTTAAATCAAATATTTCTGTGACCTATAATTTACAGGGCAGAAGAATTCTAGTTCTGATTTACAAAGCTTTTCTGTATCTTGTCTTCCAGGTAATTTTCAACTCACAAAACCAATGTCGGTGCCTGTCAAGCCTTCTCTTTCTTGCACAGTCTCTCAGAATTAATACGTAGCCTCTGAACTAGAATCTGTTATTAAAGTGCTTTCTTCTTGTTCCAAAGCATTAGGTGGATTTTTCTGCTCTTCACCATTGGCGTCAGGGAAGATGCTGCATCCCGTGACCCAGCAGTCCTCCCATACCTCCTCTTCCTTGCCTCGGAAGCTGCAGAGGAATGTGGGATGTGAGATGATGCACATCTGCCGCCCATGCCTCCCACCTCCCGCTTCCTAGGGCTCTGGCTTTGTTCCTCCTGGTTCACGGGCACTGGAGTTTACAGCGCGCTCTCTTGCACATTTGTCATTCTCTCTCTTTCATACTGATTTTTCCATTTTTTCCCTTCTCACTTCAAAGTTAGTGGTAATGTTTGTTGGCCTAATATTACAGAAAACTAAACCGGTTTTTCTCCCCCATAAAATGTGCGGGAGGTGCTCTTCTGCTTGGAGAGGAGACTGTTCTTGTTTTCTCGTGTTGATGGTCTCAGGTTTGATTTCTTTGAGGAAGTAAGGTAAGTGCCTTGCTTATTGGATGGCATTGCATCATCCTTTGCAGACTTTGCACTTGACTTTTTTTTTTTTTTAATTTTATTTTTTATTTTTTTTTAAAAAACAGATTTTTGGGGAAACGGTGTGATTCAAAAGCTGCAGGTGCCACGCATGACTGTTCAGGCTCTGGATGGGGTTCCCTCCTATCCAGTGAGATTTTCTAGGCTCAGGAGAGAATTTCCTATGCTCGCCTGTGGCTTTTCATCTTTTACTGAAATTTCTGTAGCAGAAGTTACTGGAACCCTTTATCTGCAAAGTGGATGGTTTCCTTCTTCATCCGGAACCTGCCTGATCTTGACCCTTGACCCTGGTGCTCACACTGAAACTCCCTACAACTTTCCTTTTCCCTCTTCTTTCTTTCCTTACTTCTTCTCTATGAGCTTTTAAAATCTTTAGACATTTAACACTTAATATATACCTTTCTCATAGTTTCTTTTGCCCTTCTATTTTATTTCTCTCCTTTTTCTCTTTGACTACCATCTCTACGTTTACCCCTTCAAGTTAAGACTTCAAGGAGTATTTTCCTAAATTTATATCATCATTCTTGAATAATTTCCTAACTATATTTCTAAAGGTTTATGATGTACTCTCCAGAGACATGCCACAGGCATCTTAAACCCACAATATTTCCAAATACCTCATTTTCCAGCAACTAACTTTTAGAATCCATTCTTCTCTAACGTTGCAGTGGTATTCTTTGCATGGCAAATAGATTGCATCCCTTCTCCAAAACTTCTAGTACCTTCTGAATACCTTCTTACTTTTGTCTTAAAAGGAGCTAGAGTTTCCCTCGTTTATATTTTTCTTATTCTAATTCCAGTCAATCCAGTCCTTTCTCTCGTGGTGATCCTTCATGAAAAACTCTTAATTTTTCAAAATTCAGGTGGCATTCATTCCATCCTTGATTTTCCTCAATCAAATGATACCTTTCCTCAAATGTGATTCATGCCTACCTTACGGTTGTCATGATGATATGACATGTGGAATCATAGCTTCATAAGCAGATTTCGTTAACGCTAACATGCATAGTTTTTACCACAATTCAACCTCCTTGAAATAGAGAAGCAGCTTGCAGGTGTCTTCGAGTTGATGAAATACAGCATTCACTCTGTATTAATTTGTCAAGGTCCTTGGAATTAGGAAATATTTTGTTTAAATATTTAATTACTTTATTTCCTTTTTGGCAATTATTTATGGAGTTGCCACATGCGACATTGCACTGGTTTCAAATGACGTTAATTCAGTCTTGGAGCAATGTTTTGCGGTCTCTGTCTCTGGTGCTCCCTTCCACTCTCTGCAGTTCAGTGCTGAGTAGCTTCAGTCTCGTGTGACAGCTCTTTATTTTGTGTTTCCTGGCATCCCCAGATTTCCATTATCTTTACTGAGAGAGAATCTTCTTGCCAGTTTTTCCATCCTAAACTTGACACTAAGCACTCTAGACTGCTGACTAAGAGCTTCTGGAAACTGATCCTCCCTATCATTGCAACACTAGTCAAAAGCAACTTTTTAGATCTCTGGAAATAAACCTAAGGAGTCTAATAAGGAGCACAGGTTAAAGAAAAGTAGGCGAATGTCTATAAGAACAGTGAGTTGCTTTGGAGTTTTAACTTGCTCTGTTTGCATTTCTCTCTCTCCATCTCATCAGTAGGCTTGAAAGTAGGCAGACTAGAAGCTCCGCAAAGGGGACCCAGCAGATCAGCAGCCTTGGAGAGGGAGGGCCACAGGGGACTGAGTCCCCAAACCCCTTCACCAGAGACTGTTGCTGTTTGAGCTGTCTGGCGGCTTCCTGGACGAGACACACTCTATTGCTTTATATTTATCAGGACTTGTCTTTACTGGGCCTCAGTGCTCACTCTGAATATCCTTGCAGTAGTGAATGGGTTCTAAAAGTGAGATACTGGGAAATGAGCCAAACCCCCAGTGGCAAGTGTTTGACCAAAAAAAACAAACAACACAACACAGCAAACAAACAGAAATGTTAAAAGAGAAAAATGGAACCATTTTAAACAACCAAAAACAATTGACCTCTCTTCCAATTCACTGATGGCTTCTTACACCAGTTCAGCTCTGCTTTTGAGCCTTGCTAGTAAATTTTTATTTTCTGTTATAATGTTTAACTCTGGCTTACCTATTTGGTTATTTTTAAAATATGTTTTTTGTGTATTTTAAATATAATTGTGGCCATGATTTTTAATAGTTTTTTAAAAAATTCTTTGGACATAACATTTTAATTTGTTACTGTTATAGTAGCACAACTCAAATCTGTAGCATTCCTAGTATAGGAGCAGTTTCTACTGACTGCCCCTCCTCATATGAGCTATATTTTTGTTGTTCTTCCATATATTACAATGTTTCCACATGTAAATCCATTTTTTTTTTTTAGGACCAAACTTATTTTAAAAATGCTATGTAAAAATTCTGGAGAAGAAGAGATCTTCCCCACTCAGAGGTTGTTTTGCTGTTCATTTTTTTCTTCGTGCCTGTTTGATTACTTTGTGACTCTCTGGGGTGTTTTTCTGAGATCAGGTTGATCTGAGATCAGGTGCACCTGCTCATTTAGCATAGGGTCTACTAGTGACAGATGAGGTTTCTTGATGACGTGAACCTGCAGGCGTCCCAGTCTTCTCTGAGCATTTCACATTCATGTGCCAACACTGGACACTTTAAACTCTGCCTTCACCTTCACCTCCAGTTTGTCAGAGCGTCAAGGTCAGAGGGGAGGCAATGACCTTCTCCAGGCTTTCCTGAGCATGCTGAGGCCTGTAAGTGTGTAGAACCTTCTGGATTCCTCCACAGTATGTTGGACACTTTCAAATTCCCCTATGAAAATTAAACAACACTGTCTCAGTCATCAAAAAGGAAACCACAGTAAACATCAGAAAATATTTTGAGATGAATGAAAATGAAAACATATGGACTATGTCCAAAGCAAAGCTTACTTTGACATTTCTACCTGCTACCATCTATGTTAAAAACAATGAAACTTTCAAATAAATGCCACAACATACCCACCGTAGGAAAAGAGAGAAATAAGAGCAAGTTAAGCCCAAAACAAGAAGAAGGGAAATAATACAGACGAAGAGTGGAAGTGGAATAGAAAAAAAAAAAAAAAGAAAGAAAAAAAAAAAAAAAGAAGAAAGTCAGCAAAACAAAAAGACTATTCTTTCAAGTGATAAAGAATGTTGAAGAATGTTAACTAAAATGACAAAGAAAACAGAGGGAAGACTTAAATTAATAAAGTTAAGAATGAAAGAGCTATCACTACAGAACTTGCAGAAATAAAAAAGGATCATAATTATACTATGAAAAATTTTATGATAAAATAGATTATAAAGATGGAATGAGAAAATTTTCTAGAAAATCATAAAGTGCTGAAACTTATTCATGAATAAATAGAAAATCCAAATATGCATATATTAAGAAATATGTATATATTTTCACACACACACACACACAAAAAAAAAAAAAAAAAAAAAAAAAAAAACCCTTATATCTGGATTGATTTCTACCAAATGTTAAAGAATAGTTAGCTTCATTCTTTCTCAAACTCTTCCAAAATGCAGAAGAGGAGAAAATACTTCCCAACTAACTCTAAAAAAACCAGTATTGCCCTGATGCTAAATGGAGATAAAAACATCACAAGAAAACTAAGGAAAAGCATCTTTTAATGAAAACAGATGCAAAAATCAAATAAAAAGTATAGCACATTGATGAAGATCACACTCTAGAGGGTTTTCAGACCTGTTTCTGGAGCTTATTATACATCAGACCTTGGAGTAAATTATTTAACCTCTCACTCTGTTTGTCACAATGGGGTAAATAACTATACCTGTATCTTAAGACTATTGTGTCTCATAAATGAATTAATATATGTAAAGGCCTTTGAATGGCTGACAAATTACAAGGACTCAGCCACTGTTAGTTCTTAGTATTAGCATTATTGCTCTTGTTGGAGAGGACTGAGGTTGTAATTGTGCCACCTGTCCTTGGTCACAGTGTGCTCTAGATCTTAGGCCTGTCACAGACAGCAACCAGACTGCCATGGACACAGGAAGTAACTCCCAACTCTCCCAAACTTCTCTCAGTTTTGGAAAACTAGTGGCATCCACGATACAGTGGCTTAACCACAATCAATCTGACATTTCAAAATGCTTTAGATAGACAATACAAAAAAAAAAAAATAGGAACAGCTAAAACACTCTGTAGTCACCAATGTTTCTAAAAAAGGAAAATGAATACGTATGTAATACATAGAATATTAGTTAAATTTTTTTCTATTTATAAAATTTATTACATTGTTTAGATTTTTTCCTAGTTTACAATAAGCAACATTAGCCTGGTGTCCTGATCTTAGTTACAACTTCTCTGGATTTTACTGTGTAGCATTAGCTACTTTTTTATTTCTTTTTAAAATTTTTTTTATTATTCTAATTTGTTATATATATTTTCAGAGTACATTTCATTCCATATTACATATAAAGAACACAATTTTTCAAGTTGCTGTTTTTATATAAAGTATTTTTACAACAATTGTGTCTTCATACATGTATTTAGGGTAATCATGGATAACTCAGTCTGCCATTATTCCTATCTCCTTGCCCCCTCCTCTCCCTCTCCCTCTTTGTTTTATTTAAAGCTCTTTCATTCCTCTCATCCCCACTCTCTTGCCTTTACAAGTTAGTATCTTCATATCAAAGAGATCATTCGACCTTTGGTTTTTTGGGATTGGCTAACTTCACTTAGCATTATTTTCTCCAACTCCAACCATTTACCTGCAAATTCCATGATTTTATTCTCTTTTAGTGCTGAGTAGTGTTCCATTGTGTATATATACCAAAGTTTCCCTATCCATTTATCTGCTGATGGGCATCTGGGTTGGTTCCACAATCTAGCTATTGTGAATTGTGCTGCTATAAACATTGATGTGGCTGTGTCCCTGTAGTAAGCTGTTTTTAAGTCCTTTGGGAATAGACTAAGGAGTGGGATAGCTGGGTCAAATGGTGGTTCCATTCCAAGTTTTCCTAGGAATCTCCATGCTACTTTCCAGATTGGCTTCACCAATTTGCAGTTCCACCAGCAATGTAAGAGTGTGCCTTTTCCCCCACACCCTTGCCAGCATTTATTGTTGTTTGGTTTTTTGATAGCTGCCATTTTGACTGGAGTAAGATGAAATCTTAAGAGTTGTTTTGATTTGCGTTTCTCTAATCACTAGAGATGTTGAACATTTTTTTTCATATATTTATTGATTGTTTGTATATCATCTTCTGAGAAGTGTCTGTTTAGTTCCTTGGCCCATTTATTAAATTTTAATATTTGATAGAAATTGCAGAGCTCATGTTGGAGATGTAACAGTGGAAAAATAAGATAAAAATCACTGCCTGCAGGGAGCTTATATTCTAGTTGTGGGAAGAGCTGAATTAATCAGACATTGGGAGTGAAATATTTCTTGGGCTGGAAGGGAGCAAGTGGAGAGGGAAGAATAAATCATGGTGGGAAAGAGGGAGTGTGTAGAATGGAGGGGCAGCTTTGCAGCTTTAGGTTAGGTGAACAAGAGAGCTTTCACTGAAAAGATGAATTTAAGAAAGGATCTTAAGGAGGTCAGAGTATGAGCCACAAATACAATCAGGGAAGGGACTTTCTTGGAAGCCAGATGCAAAGAACCTGAGGTTGAACTGTGCCCCTTATACTTGAGAATGGTAGGAGGGCGATTGCGGCTGACACAGGGAGTGGGTTATACATTCTGAGATTTGATGGCAACCAGATTACAAAGTCACATATCAGCTACAGTTTGTCAAATCATTTCACCTGAGGTTGGCTCAGTTGGCTCAGCAGGGTGACTTCCAGGGCTGGGTCCAGTTGGAATCTCTTCTTTTTTTTTTTTGTTTTTTGGTACTGGGGATTTAACTTAGGGGCACTCGACCACTGGGCCACATCCCCAGCCCTTTTTTTGTATTTTATTAGAGACAGGGTCTCACTGAGTTGCTAAGTGCCTTGCCATTACTGAGGCTGGCTTTGAACTCGCCATCCTCCTGCCTCAGCCTCCCAAGTGCTGGGATTACAGGCATGCACCGCCATGCCCGGCTTGGAATCTCTTCTTGATCCTGTCCCCTGAGGTGGGCCAGTGTGTCCATAGTGGCCTCTCCTAGCCCACATGGGTGCCTTGGCATGCGTTTTACAAAGGTGCTTCCTCATTGACTTGGTGACTAGGTGACACCACTGTGAGAATCAGGGGAAAGTCATCCCTTCCTCTGGGGGAATACAGCCCATGGTAAGTTGAGCGAACTTTGCTGGATTTCTGTTCCTTCCTTCTGCCCTTTCTATTGGTGTTTTGTGTAGGCACAATCCACGTCACCTCAAATGGTGATGCCGACGTTTAGTCTACACCTTTTCCTGCAGTATCTGGGACTCATACAATAATGCGCACCTTGTGCACCTTACTTAGACTCTGTCTTAAAATAAAAAATATAAAGGGTAACTATTAACGTGCAAGCTTAGGCTATTCATTAAAGACCTTTCTTCTTTCTAATATCACTCGATGCTATGAATTGCACAGTTTTTTTTTTTCTTTTTTTTTTTTTTTTTTTTTTTGGAGCATCTAACTTTCTAACCTGGAAATACCTAGGGTTTATTGTACTTGGATCCCAGGACAATTCTTATATCCTTGGGTGACTTTTGAAGAGAAGATTCCCAAATAATTTTTTTTAAAGGTGATAGATAGTTTTGGTACCAGGGATGAATCCCAGGGGCACTTAATGACTGAGACACATCCCCAGCCCTTTTTATTTTTTTTATTTTAAGTCAGGGTCTTGCTATGTTGCTGAGGCTGACTTTGAACTTGTGATTCTCCTGTCTCAGCCTCCTGAGCTGCTGAGATTACAGGTGTACACCACTGTGCCTGGAGTGATATATAGTTTTTTAAACTCCAAATCTGTGAGGGACTAACAATTTCATTATTTCCTTAATGGGAATACTATTTAAATATTAATCCATGCTTTCCTTTTATTTTCCTTTGTCAGTTTGGCTAGCAAGTTTTCAATTTCATTCGTCTTTTCAAAGACCTAGAATTTGGCTTCATGTTCTATACAGACAGGCAGGGGTATAACTCAATATATCTTGAGAGTGTCCCTTAGAATGTAGAATATTCTCTATCATACTTTGTTTTCAATTTTATTGATTGTTCCTATATTTAGTATTTCCTTACTTTTGCTTGCTTTGGGTTTATTTTGCTCTTTTATTCTTAACATGCAAGCTTAAGTTGTTCATTGGAGACCTTTCTTCTTTCTAATATCACTTGATGTTATGAATTTCCCTCTGTGGCCTGCTTTAGTGGCATCTCACAATTTTAATGTGTTGAATTTTTATTATGTTCACATTAAATATTTTTTAATTTCTTCACAGATTTCCTCTTTGTTCTATGGGTTATTCAACAGCATGTCACATCTAGAGCATTCAAAGCTTTCCCTTTATCTTTCTTTTTTAAATTTCTAGTATTTTTAATTAATTTTCTTATGTTCAGAGAATATAATTTGTTTGATTTAAATACTTTTAAATTTGTTAAGGCTTGCTTTATGACACAGGCTATGATCTTTCTTGGTAACTATTCCATGTGCATTGGAAATAAGTGTTTATTCTACTGTCGTTCGGTGGAGTGTTCCATAAATAAAATGTCATCTAGATTTGGTTGGTTGGTGGTGTTGGATAGTTCTGTATTTTCTGATTTTATCAGGACTGAATAAAGAATCCTGAAGTCCTTCATGATAATCATGTATTCATCTGGCTCTCCTTCTGTTTGGGCTGTTTTGGCTTCAGGAATTATTAAGTAGTGTTTTCATGTACTTTTTCAAGTCTTCCTGATGAATTGCCTCTTTTGCTGTTTTATATGTGTCTTTGGTAATTTTTTTCTTGCTAAGTGAACTCTACCTGGTAGTAATCTATCCACTCAGCTTCCCTGTGACTGGATGTGCAGGTGTGCCCAGTAAATCTTTCCCCTTCCTTGTACTTTTAACTTACCTCTGTCACTACAGTCAAGGCAAATTTCCTTTTCTTTTTTTTTAAATTAAATTTTAAATAATTTTTTAGTAATTATTTAGTTACTGGGGATTGAACCCAGGGGCTCTTAACCACATCTCCAGCCCATTTTATTTTTTATTTTGAGATACGGTCTAAGTTGCTTAGGAGCTTGCTAAATTACTAGGCTGGCTTTGAACTTGTGATCCTCCTGCCTCAGCCTCCCAAGTTGCTGGGATTGCAAGCATGTGACACTGTGCCTGCAAGGCAAATTCTTGTAGACAGGAGGTAGTCAATTACTTTTTAAAAAAGCATAAATCCTACCAATTTTGTTGACGTCTTATTTATATTTCATTTGCATTGTAATCTTACCTATTTGTAATTTTTGTCTATCACTTTATGCTTGATTTTTTTCTGTTTTTTTTTTTTTTTTTTTTTTTTTTTTTAGTATCCAGTCTAAATTTGTGTATTGTATTTTTGAGTGTGTCTATAGATATACTAATTGCTTACCTATATGCCATCTATTTATGTATGGTCTAGCTGTCAAAATACAGATGGTCTAGCTGTCAAAATACAGATGCTCAACATTTATTGTCTCCGTAAGGGTCAATATTTGAAGTGAAATGTAGGAACTTTCATCACGGTATCGTATGTTGAAATTTTTTATCCCCCTGGTTAACATTCTTCAATGTGTTACACGTACAGGTGATAAAGACCTTGTCAAGGCTATCATTATTTTCATTTCTCCTTTCACTCATACTTTGAAGAACTCCACAGAAGGAGGAGGCTCTAAATACCAAACTCCACACATTTGCTCTCTCTTCGTTCTTGACGCCACACGTTCTCTCCTGGTACCATTACCTGTGTCCCACATGGTCTTTTAGGCTCCTTTTAGAGTAGGTGTGACAACAAAAATCTCTTCACCGTCCCTTATTTTCCATGTGCTCCTGCAGGATACCTCAGCGAGGTCTGGCATTCTGGCCTGGCATCTCTTTTCTTTGAGCACCGTGAAAACACTGCCCCACTTCCACATGACCACCACCCTTTGATGTGACCTCTGAAGCCACCCGAGCCCTTCTTCCTCTTCCTCGGTCATTAATGCACCGTTTTTCTTTGGTTGCTGTCAAGATTTTTCCCTTTGTCTTTGGTTTTCAGGAGCACAAAGATGATGGATATGGGCAAGTTTTTGTGTTTTTTGAGTTTATTCTGTGGAAGGTACTAAGGTTCTTGAGTACACTAGGATCGTTGCCTCTTTATGTGTTTAGGAAGTTTTCCGTCATTATTTCTTCAAATGCCTTTTCTGCATTATAATCCAGCTGGTCCCTTCTTGGGACTTCAGAGACACAAAAATGTTTTATTCTTGGGAAAGTTCTCACAATTTCTGAGTACTTCTTTTTTTCCAGTCTTTTTCTTTGTTGTTCAAACTGAAGGCTTCATACTGATCTGTTTTCAAAGTTCATACCCTCTTTCCTTTGTTATTTCTGTGTGCAACTACTGAGCCCATTAAGGGGGTATTTTATATGTAATATTATTTTTCAGTTTTAAAACTTACCTTTGTTTCTTATTTTGTTTCCTATTTCTTTGCTCAGACCTTCCGTATTTTTATTTGTTTAAAGAGTATTCATCCTATCTTCACTTTTTCTATCACCCCATTTTGTTTTGAGACAAGATCTTGCTATGTTGCCCAGGCTGGCCTTGAACTCCTAAACTCAGGTGATCCTCCTGCCTCAGCCTCCCAAGTAGCTGGGCTATAGGTACATACCATTATGCCTGGTGAACCTTCACTTCTTAAGAATATTAACACCACAGTTGATTTAAAAGTGCTTATTCCTATTCCGTGACCCATCTCTTTTCTGTGTTGGTTTTTGTTAAGTGACTTTTATTAAGCAAGTTAAATATTTTCTTGTTCATTCCATGCCAAATAATTTTTATTGCATCATGGAAATTTTAAATATTATGTTGATAGATATTAGATCTTGTTTCCATTATTCACAAAATTATTCCATTATTCATATTTTTCTGGTGATTGACTTAGTTCAGTTTGAAGCATAATTTCCACCCAGGCTCTGTGAATTTGGAATTCATTATATGTCCTGCTTTTAAAGAATTTGCAGTGTTATTTGGATTTGTATTTACTGTGTGTCACACTGGCAAGTCTTCTGCCTGCGCTATAGCATATGTGTTGGTTCAGTTCTCAAAGTCTTTAGTGTGAGATCCACCTGTGTACACCAGTTCATAAGGAACTCCTGGGTTCCTCTCCCTTGCTCTCCCTTTTCCCTGGCTCCCTAACAGTCTCCTTTCACTGTAGCTCTCTGGGGTTTCTCCTCTTGGTCCTCTCTTTGGAAATCTGGTTCTCTATGTACCTTGCTCTGCTGGGCACTCTCCATGACTCTGCCCATGTCTTGGAAAGACAGAGAACAACACAAAAGGAACTTTGCTGCCATTTCTCAGATGATGAGGGACATTTCCCTCTACCTCAGATGGAGATTGCAGCAGAGATCACCTTGTCCACACCATTGTCATCATCCCCACTTCCCAGGAGCTAAAGAACAGGGACACGAAGAAATCCAAGTGAGAATATGAGATGTTTTCCCAACTTCTCTGAGCATCAAGAGACTCCTTTCCCACCCCCTTACACCAGAACAAGAGAGTTTCTTTCAGCTCCCTGTTTCTGGGCCAATGGCCACTTTCATTTTATGTTGGATTAAAACTGGTGGTTAGCAGAAGAGAAAAATGAGGTATGTTCATTGCTCATTTGCAGGTCCTTCTAAGTTTGGTCTTCACTGAGGTGCCTGGTACCATTTTGAAAGTCCTGATGTAGTTATTCCCGTGCATTCTGTTCAAATTCATAATTGTGTTCAGTGCAAGTGGAGAGAACCAAGGGAAGGTTCGGTATGGCCATTTTACAATGGAACATACCTTTTTGGTTAACCAATTTTAGAGTATTCCAAATGTCTCAGTTTTTATGTTGGAAGAAGAGAGGTCAAGTCACCTGGATGCTCTTCAAGGATGCCACTTAATGTTAGGACTGGGGGCGACACAGATTATCCTCAGTCACACCCTACTGAGATGCCACCGCTTGTCTTCAGTTGATGGAAAGCTCCAGATAGACTTGGCCTAAGGTCTGAGACTGGACCAAGATGGAGCAGTGCCAAGGCACAGGAACAAGTCCTGCTACTGGGAGTCAGAGTGCTCCTGGGACCCTGGCATGGAACCAGTGTGTCCAAAGTTACAGCAATGGGGTTAACCCATGTCACACATGGAGTGAAGAGTGTTAGACACTGTGACCGACTCCAAGCCTGCCATCTATTCCTGCATGAGAATATTTTCATGTTTCTTCTTTACTCCAGAGATTATAGTGGCCCCTGCAACTCTCTGACTGACTAGATAGCAGAGCATCTCCCAACTCGTGGGCAGGTCCTTTTCTCTTATTTCTTATAGTCTTCTTCAGGGAAGCTCTGCAGTCTTTGTGTCTTTTGCTATGCCAGGCTCTAGTCGAGTAACCTGATTATTAAAGAGATTTTTCCATTAAATTAATGCTTTAAAATCATGGCTTATAATCATGCTTTAAAATCATAGTTTTTAATATAGTGACCACAATTAAGAAATATCAAACTTTTTTTTTTTCATATGGTTATTATCCATTTACCTGAATGGTTTTATTTATTTTGTTGACAAGTCTACAAATATCTCTAAAGGTGAAGTCTCTCTCTTCAAAGCACAGATGTCAGAGGATGTGACGTTTCTTCTTTGCCCACATCCACACCTCAATAATTACTACATGTCTTTTGATCTCTTTCCATTCCCTGATGAGAGTGCATTGGGAAGAGAAACCATCAGCACCATATTGGTGCATGTGTGCGCCCTCTCTCTCTCTCTCTCTCTCTCTCTCTCTCACACACACACACACATACACACACACAGAGAGAGAGAAAGAGAGAGAGACAGAGACGCATACACCATTTGGGATATAAAGGAAACCAACAATATCTAAGCTTCATACATTTCATATAACTGTAATTTGTTTAAACAAGCTTCTTTTTTGTATATTTTAAATATTCCTCCACTGCGTGCCTTTGCTAGAAAAGTCTGCAAAACTTAAAGTTGCCCGTTTGATTTATCTCTAGGTATGCTTGCCAAATGTTGTGCTTTGAAAATGAAACACTTCACATTTTTAGTTCATATCAATAGAAAACTTTGAATAATTAGATTTCTTGTGAAGACAAGTTCAGAAAAATGATATCTAGTTTCTTTGAAAAGCCTAAAAATACAATATGTAATTTTGTTGCCGGCATTCGCATTTGTTAAACTTGAACAATATGATATTCATTTTCATGAGCTATTAAGTAGTTTGAATAATCTAAAATATTTCAAAAACTATGGGTACCACAGTACTAAATTAAACAATGTCATTTTTAAAAAGTTCTTAAGAAAAAAAAAAAAAAACCACAGTATTTATACCAACAATCAACAAAGCTATTGCCGATGGCTGTCTGGTTCCCAATGGTTAGTTTGGAAGGTATTTTTAACCTTTATTTTACTTATAAACTCTGGCATACACTTTAAGAAAATACATTTAATTCAAGCAAAAGAAGCTTCATATATATTAATCTACATACCTCGCTTTCTAATAGTTAAAGTCCCCATTCTCCCCTCCCTTCTTTCTTTCTTTTTTCCTCTGTGCAATGGGTTAAATTCAGGGTCTTCTATATGCTAGCCATGAGCTTTGCTACTGAGCTATACCCCCAACACCCGTTCTTTTCCTTTAATCCATATAAAACTGTTCAGATGTTTAAAAAACAGTCTATAATCCATTTGCAGACTGATCACTTAGTTCAGTAAGTAGTAAAAAGCATTACTGATTCATGTAGTCCAAAAATATTCCCAAGTAAGAAATGAGTAGAACATTCTTGTTAAAGGCATTAACAAGCACGGACTGTGTGGTTAGTACATTGTGTCATATGTAAGCTCTAAGATACTTGAAAGGACAGATAAGTATTTGGGACTTTATTTTATCTGTTATATTATGATGGATTATTTTCTTCTAAGAGAAGTAAAATTTTTTGTTTGCTCAATTTTTTTAGGATCCTATTACGTTATGAAATTACTTTGAAATTATCCCACCAAAACATTACTTAAAACCCGAAACATTTAAATGTAATGTTACTTATTTAGATTACTTATTGTAAATAAAACACTAACACAGAAAAGCTGTACAAATAGGCTTTATGGATTGCTTTCAAGCCTGTGTCTTTTTAACTACCATCCACATCAAGAAACAGAAGGTGGCCTCCTGCCACAGAAATTCCTCAGCTGCCCACTGCCTGTTACACCAAGTTTTCTGTCCTGAAAGTATCCACTGTGTTTGCTTCCTTATGGTCTTAATACTCAGGGGTGCATCCAAGTTTAATCTTGACCAATTAAAGAATTAAGTATTTTATATCTCTTTTAACCTACTAGCTTCCCCTTCATCATTTTCTTTCTTGCCAGTTCATTTGTTGAAGAAGTTGGGGGGCGGGGGACTCTAGACTATAAATCAACTAAGTTTTTCGTTTTCCAGATTTTCTGAAAATCAGCAGCTTGATCCAGAAGATTGATCAGATTGATTTGATCACTTTTGTATTTTCTTTCAACAGAAGGCATTTGATGCTGTTTCTCCCTCTCCCTTTCTCCTTCCCTCCCTCTCTCTCTCTTTCTCTCTCTCTCTCCCCCTCTCTTTCTCTTTTGATGTTTTGATGTTAGCTGCTATTGATGTTCAGTGCTTAGGTCTATTAATTTATTGGGAAATGCAAATGATGACTTTCTAGTCCTACCATTTCTTTTTGAATATCAAGGGGATAAAGTAGATCCCCCCTTACCTATTTTGTTACCCAGAGGAGCAGGTCATCTGAGAAAGTCAAGGTAAGCCTCCATTCTTTCCCGTTTGTTACTAGTCAAGGCTGATTCCCTATGGGTATTGAGAGATGACTTATTAGTGTTCATTTTTTTTTTTAAATAACTGTAGCATGGATTAAAACATTTTTATTTTAATTAAAAGTATTATTCTTTTTGAAGCTCATGAGGTTATATCATTAGCAGTGGGGAATCTCTTCAATTTTGTCCCTTTAAAATGACCATGTCTGGGCACTGAGAAAAGTTGGTTCTCATTGTCTCTAGACTGCTTTAATTGAAAGAGGAAGGAAGACTGTTTTATACATACAAACAGATATTCCATAGTTCTGCATTTGAGTTCATTTTGGTATTTCCCATTCAAATTCTGAACGAGACATTTTTTTTTAATATCCTCTTCTATACCATATTTCATTCCTTACTTCTATATTGGGAATACTCTTCCTCCACTCACAAAATATGATAAAATTATGATAACCTATATCACCTTTGCCCTTGATTATGTGTTGTTAAGAGAAGAACCCAGGCATAATGATGTCCTCATAGGTATCTCACTAGCTATGATTGTTGTACGAAAAAAAAACTGCATGTAGCTTGATTGAGATTTCATCTTGGTCCAGTAAGGAATAGCAATTACCAAGAATACAAATAATAGTAAACGCTGGCAAGGTTGTGGGAGAAAAGGTACACTCAAACACTGTTGGTGGGACTGCAAATTAATACAATCATTCTGGGAAGCTATATGGAGATGCCTCACAAAACTAGGAGTGGAAACACCATATGACCCAGCTATCCCACTCTTTCATATTTATTCAAAAGAACTAACACTAGCAAACTATACTGATACAGCCACATCAATGTTTACAGCAGCATAATTCACAATTTATAAAACCAGACTAGATACCCATCAATAGATGAATAAATTAAGAAAGTGTGGTACACATACACAGTGGAGTTTTACTCAGCCATTAAGAAGAAAAAAGAATTGTGACATTTGCTGGTTAATGGATGGAACTGGAAAACATTATGCTAAGTGAAATAAACCAGATTCAGAAAGTCAAGGGTTGAATGTTTTCTCTCATACGTAGAAGTTAGAAAAATAAGAAAAAAAAAAATGTGTGTGTGGGGGGGGAAGTCCATGAAAATAGAAAGGAGAACGATGGAAGAGAGGAAGGGGATTGAGGGGGAGGGAGGAGGGACTCAGAAAAGGAAGGAACAATGGAATGAAATGGACCAAATCTTTGTACATATATGAATATACCACATTCATATACCATATATGAATTTCACCTTTATGTCCATCTATAAAGTGCTAATTAAAAAATATGTATGGAAGCCTGCTAGAGCACTGAAAAAGGAACAGGGGGAGGAAAGAGAGGAGGGAAATAGGAAGCACTAGGGGTGGAATTGGAGAAAATTATATTCCATTCTTACATAAATATGTCAAAATGAACCCTAATGTTCTGAATAACTATGATGGACTGATAAAAGAAAGAAAAAAAATGCACGTGGTTTGCCCTACATTGCTTTGCCAAAGTCCTATAATGTTTACCCTCAGAGTTATTCTATATTTTCACTGCAGGCTGACTTTGCCATTCTTCCAGTAGGACCTACTTCCTGGGTCCCCTCACTCTTTACTCCCTTTGATGTGTTGTCCCCAGAGGTTTTTTTCCCCCAAGCCTGGGATAAGCATTTCCTTTAGAATGTCATCACTTTTGGGTTACTTCCCAAATAAATTGACACCTGTTGTATAGTGCATATTGGGTAGCCAAATAAATGCATTAAAAGTGAATCTTGTCGATATAATCAGGTGTTAACCATGTAGACAAATCAAATGGTGTTAAGTGTAAAAATTAATTCCTTTGCTATTGCACAATTTGTTGCTTTTATTCAGGAAAGAAAAATTTTTATTAGTTGATATGTAATAGAGTTGTTAAAAAGAAGAGCATCATTTTTTTTTCCCCACTGTGATGGCAGACATTCCTAAATATTTGCATTTCAAAATATTTTTCTTAAGACTTTGACATGACTTGGTTATATGTAAATCTCTTTATTCATAAAATAATGAGAAAGATAATAAGTATCAGAATCTTTTCATTTGGTATTACAATTTTCTAGAAGTTTGTCGATCATAAATGTTCTATGCAGCTGTTGTTACTGTCCTTTCTAAAAGTAAAGAATTATTTCAGCATTCTGATACAGGTATTGTTTTTCATCATAATATATATATGTGAGTTCATGACCAATATGATTCTACAACATGTATACTCAGAAAATGAGAAATGAGATCCCACCTATGTATGATATATCAAAGTGCATAAATGCATTCTACTGTCATGTATAACTAATTAGAACAAATTTTAAAAATTTAAAATTACCTAGTTAAGGATGGTTTGATAATTCTGGAAGGACTGATTGATATTATACACTGCATATCTTCTGTATTTGTTATGTTGAACTTGCCATTCTGAGTTTAAATAAAAATTATATCTGAAGTTGTCCAAAGATTACACCTTTTTACGTAAATGTATCTTGAAGCTCTTTTTAAAATCTTGGTTAAGTTTTTAACTTATGGGTATAAAATGACTTAAATCCTAAAATTTTAAATATATTGTATCAAGTAGTGAGTGATTGGAGTTATACCTGAAATTACTGTAGGAGGTTGCTTCAAAAACTAAGAAAAGTGCCTGTTTCAGTCGTTTTTTTTTCACCACTGTGACCAAAGGTACTGACCAGAGCAACACAGAGGACAGACAGTGTATTTGGGTCTCATGAGGTCTGAAGTCTCAGTCCTTCCTAGAAGGCTGACTCCACAGCGCTGGGCCTGAGTGAAGCGGAACATCATGGCAGAAGGGTGTGGAGGAGAAAAGTTGCTCAGGACATGGCAATCAGAAAGCAGAGAGAGACTAGCTCACCAGGGACCAAATAGAACCCCCACAGCCACAGCCCGGTGACCTACAAGCTCTAGCCACAGCCTACCTGCTTATAGTTATCCTTAGTTAATTTGTATCAATAGATGAGTGAATTAAGAAAGTGAATTAAAACACCAATTAGGTTAAATTTCTTGTAATCCAATCATTTCACCTGTAAACGTTCTTGCCTTGTCTGCACAGGAGCTTTTGGGGAACACTTCATTTCTAAGCTGTAACGGTGCCTAAGAGAGCATGCAGAAAAGTGTAGCAAGCTTGGATCTTTTGAGGGTTTCCGGAGCGTGTTCCTACCCATGACTCAGCCACCTTCCAGCAATGCCCTTGATAATGGTGACTTGGGATTGGCTGAGCACCAACAGGACAGACAGTTCTCTACAGATTGGCACAAAGGATGTCACCAGGACTCTGACCTGTTCTTTGAAATCTCACCAAAAACTCAACACAATTCCAATACATTTCTTCTCACTTAAAGCATTGCTGTAAAGAAAAAAATCATACCATAAAATGTATGCTACTGTTATATGAATAATATTGTCATTTCAAAAAAGAAACTCTTCCATAATATTACAACTTAACACATTGTTTACTTCATGTTTTCTCTTAAGAACACTCTAGTATTTCATTATTATAAAGGAAAATTCAGAGCTAAATAATGAATGATTAAAAGCCTTGTTAATTGTAATTGACAAATAGTAATCATATGTCCTTTATATTTGTAGGATATAATATGATGTTATAATCTATATTTACTGGAATTTAAAGATATCCCAATTGATTTCAAAGCTTTTGGTGAAGGATTTTAGACGGATAAAATATAATAGGAATCTTTTGGGGGTACACAATAACTGCATGTATCGACGCTTACCAGTAGATATATACACTCAGAGTCGAGGGTCACATGTTGTCTGTCTCACGTGGAGGTTAGAGAGGAAAAAGGAACAGAAAAGTGGGAACATAAGGAGGACATAGTGGAGGAGTAGAATAGAGGAAGGGAACCAGGGGGTTGGAGGAGGGAAGGGAGAGGGAACATACTGGGGAATGATATTGTCCAAATTCCATAGTTATATCATGTGCATGTACAAATATGTATCATCGAGTCCCACTGTTATGTATAATGGTAATGCACCACTAAAAATATGGAAAAAAATACAATGTAAGTGATGATTGAGGGTGGAAAAGTCCATTTTCTTTAATTTTTTTTATTCTAGTGTAAAACAGATTCTAGTTATCGCAAATAAATATTGAGGAATCAAGAGTGAATTTATATTATTCTGAGTGTGGTAAGTGATTAGCCAAACTTCCTAATTTCCCAGTTGACATAACTGAGACCCTGAACAATGAGGTGAGTTGTGCGAGGTCACATAGTTAGAGGCGTGACTTGCACCCAGGACTTGTGACTTTCCCCTGTAGTGCTATTTTCTAGTACCCTACAGCCTCAGAGAGATGTTTCTGCAGACTCAAAGCCCTGTGGTAGATTGCTGCCTACACAGGCAAGAGTCAAGCCAGGGAAAGACCGTGGAGCCCAGCAGGTCTCAGGAGATGTGAGAATACTTGCCCTCTCCGAAAGCATTAAAATTCAAATATATAAAGCATTATCACATTTGACTAAAAAGCTCACATGACATCCCATTGCATCTTACAGCAGCTTAGATGCATTCAGTATCTAAAACATTAAAATGCATTCATACAGGTATGTCTATAAATAGGTATGCACTTTGGAATAGAGGTAAGACGTTTTTAGTTTTTATACTGTTGAATACATTTTAAAGTTCAGATTTTATAAGGAATTCTGAACAATTGAGAGTGTACCTATCATTGCTAGGATTTAATTTTTTTAATTGATAGCGTTGGAGGCATTTTAGAGTCTGTTTAATCTACCCAGTCAATCAGCAGTCTCAAGGGTCGATCACTGCTGTAGGGCTGTGCCGCCCCGGCCAAGCTCTAACGCTTCATGCTTTTTAATGCTGGGAAAAAGTGAAGCTTTGATGGTTAAGAACCTGAGTGCAGAAAGTAAATGATGGTTCTGAATGTGTTTTTCTACCCATTTTTAAAAATTAAATTTTCTGTTCAAATACTGCAAAAGTTCATCATACAGTAATAAAAACCAGCTCCTGATGGTTTGAGTTACATGTCAAAAGCTCTTGAATCTGCTTAAATGTGTCTTCTATGAGTTATGCCCTTACTATCATATTTAGCCTCTCTGATGATGGATGCAAATTCAAAAGAGTTTTTCATCAGCAATTTTATTCCAGATTAAGCAAAAGGCTAAAGGGAGGCAGGACCCATATTTAGTGATTTTATGGACATTTACAGAGTATTTACTTATTTACAAGATTCTAGAAATGCAAAGAAATACATCAAAGGCTAGAGACTCTGCTGATAAGGAGCACACTCTTGGCTGGGAGGTGACATGAGTCGTACAGACAGGGAAAAAAAAAACCAAAATAACCAAACAACAGAAAGCGTTAAATGGGTGCCATGATGTTAGGGGTATTACTATAGTTGAAAAAAAAAAAAAACACTTCAAATTGGCAAAAGCTAAGAGGGTTTTAGATTGGAAGAAAAAAAAATGGGGGGAGAGGTAAGAAGACACAGTCCCTGGCAGCTGTTTGAGGTGCCAGGGATGTGGGAGAAGAGCTCTTCAGGAAGAGTTAAAGGCACAGTGTAAGACAGGCAGGCTTTGTGCAACTACGATGTGCCTGGGAACTTTTCAAACATTATTCTAGATGAAATACATTTCTATGTAAGTATGAAGATGATCTTCATTTTATTGATTCAGGAAGCTGAGCAGGCTCAAGAGAGCTGAAACGATTTGCCCTGGGTTTCTGAATCTAGAGCCAGCATTGTCTCCATGAAAACGCACCCATCATGGCGGGATTTGGGGGTTGGAGATGGAGAACTTTTTGTTTGACGGCCTCCTGGTCCCCACGTGGGTGATGGGAAGACCCCCACCCTAGGTTTGTAGGGATGGCTGAACACACCACATTCAGTAATGGACAGAGGAGATTGATAGCAGCTTGCTGGTCACATATACTCACAGCCTCGGGGAGCAAGATGTTACCATTCTTGGCCACCATTTTTGCAAGTGGGCAGTATGAACACCCCAGGGCAATGGTAAGCTTTTGTGGTATTAAGTGGTGCAGTCCCACCCCTACCCCGTTTCCTCTGGGGCGGGGTATGATTAGCTACTTTGAGTAACTCTGTAGGCTACTAGGAACTGAAACCTGTGACTCAGGTACAAAAGAAGCTGCTTTTGTTCCATTTGATAAGGATGGTTGTTCACCTAGAGGATCTAATCTGCAGGAGCAGGATGGGGAGAGAACGTGAGGTCAGGCTATTTGAGATCCTTTTGTTTTTAGAAATCGAGGCAGCACACACTACTCATTTTAGACCTCTCCCCAACACCCTCACGAGACTACACATTTATTATGTTTATTTTTCATGTTTCTAGAAAACGAGTTTTGTTTTTTTATTGTGAAGCGCACGCTTTTGTTTTTTTACTATGCGCTAGCCTCCTTTCATGTCCCCAGTACCAGTCATTCTGTTCTTATGACTCCCCAAAAAGGTCAGTGTCATGAAGCACAGAGTTCTTAAACATCTTATATTTATTGCTGCATTCCCAGAAACTATGATGGTTTCTGGTACATAATAGATGCTTAAAAAGTGTCAAGTAGAACAAACAAGCGTAGTTACAAATTACAGAACCAAAGATATTTTTTCTTGTTTGTTGAGGCTTTTCTCAATACCCCCCAAAATATCAAGGACTTTTCCTATGGCAGTTTCTGATCCTGAAATACAGCATCTACCATTAAAAAAAGAGATCCATTTTTTATTTCCCCCGAAATCAGATACATAAAACTCCCAACTTCTTCTTGGTACTTTATCCCTGTTTTCCCTACTTCTTAAACACAGGAAATACCAACAAAGATGACTCAAATTGCAACACTCATTATTTTTAACCTCTGTGTAATTTTTGCCCACATAATAAATGAAGTAGGAGATGAAAAATAAAATAATTAAAATAAGCAACGAGATGCGTGGCTAGCAGATGTGCATGCTACCTTTTCATTTCTATCTGGTGAACTTCACCAGCTACGTCCTTGGTCAGTCAGACGCCTCCTGTGGAGTAGATGGCTTGAGAAGTACCTTCCTCCCACTCCAGATATTGGAAAATATTTTCCCCATCTGTCTCTGTGCACTTTTCAGAGTTCTGTGTTTACAAATACAGTGTGGCATCTGAGATCCTGTTCACTATAATTCCAATGCTTTTATGGCTTCTTTTCTACCCTTCAGCAATACGGACTAGCACAGAACCATCACCAAAAGGTGGGTTTATGTTCTCGTATGTATCCCTGGTTGCTCCTGTTTGAAAATTTAAGCAGGAAATTTATAGGATTTAAGTCAAAGTGCCCTATAGGGAGTCTTAACAGTCTTCGTAGCATGATAGAAACATATTGAGGCTGTGTTCCTTCTGTTTGAAGGCGATCTTGGGATTTTACTGTTTTGTAAATTAAAGAAAGGGATTGATATCGTAAATTTATCCTGGAATTCAATAAAGGAAAGAGTGATTGCTACAGAGGGGGCATCTTATATAAGAGAGGGTTTTATGTCGGCCTAAAATATAAGCTATATTTTTTCCCCTACAGGTTAAAAACAGACTGACTAGGTTGGTACCAGCTTCATTAACATTTATTTCAGGGGAAAAATTATGCTCCTAATTGGATGTGAGTTCATTTATTTTGCAAGTTTTGAAGATGGCATTTAAGAATGGAACGCGCGCTTAAAATCCCTTAAAATATCAAGTGATTTAAAGAACAGGAAGATTTGGATTATTTTCCCATGTTTGAAATCCATTCTTTCTTTGGCTGAATTTTTGTTATCATCGAACCTCGATGAGAAAGAAGTGATGTAGGAGGACCAGAGAGGGGCTGGCCAGATTGGGGTACATGTTAGAAGCCCCCAATCTGATCCCAGGCTTCTCGTAGAGAGATGTGCTTCTGAATTATTTTTTTTCTTTCATCCTTTTGTTCTTCACAAGTCAACATTTGAGATGAGATTTTTACTTCTCTCATTCTGTCTATATTTCTGGTCCCACCAGTTCTTTTTCTGTAGTTTTGTTGTTGTTGTTGTTTTGGTTTTCTTTCTTTCTTGTATTTTTTTCTTGAGGTGCCCTAGAGACTGTTCCCAGATAATTAACTTTTGAGATTGTCAAAATATACCTCTTGAAACTTTTGTGCTTTGCTTCTGTCTTTTACACATAAAATAACCATCAGCACCTTAATTTCGGTATAGCTATTCTTCCATCCAAAACCCTTACATAAAAACAATTCCTTCCATTATTATTTAAAAAAAAAAAAAAAAAAAAAAAAAAAAAAACCTCTTGTTTTGAAACCAAAAATAAAGGGTAGCTCCATCCTTCAGGCCTGATTCTGGGACTGTCTGGTTTCGGTCTGCACATTATTCTTTCATGCCCTCTAATGGCAGCCTGAGGAAACTTACTGGAAACATTTGTAAGAAATGAAGATTTCAAAAATAAACAAGAGAGCACTCAAAGGTTTTAATATAAATAACTTAGACATAACTTTTACATGCCTGGTATTCTTGCTTTGGGAAAAAAGATCCTATGTCCACTTCCTAACACCAAGGAAAGTAGAACTTTGGTTGGTTTGCCAGTTTTTAAAGGAATTACTACATTCTAGTGGTTTTGCATATTCTTATGTGATTACCTTAAGGTGATGGATAGTTTCCAAAGTGTATATTTATTTAGTTCGGCATTAGCAATTTCACAAATATATAGGTGTGTACATTAACACAGAGATTGATACACCATCTTTTCAAGTCAGCTTTGTGCTCTAATGACTAGGTATGAATGGGGATGTAGAATGGGGAGGTTGAGTCTGATGTCTTTTGAGGACATGTGGCATTTGTTTCAATGCTATTACAGAACAAATCTGGTCTTCGGTGCGAAAATACCGCCACTGTTCGATTTCAGCCCTGTATATTTAGTGCGCAGCAGCTGTGAAGGTGGCCTGCGTCCCAAGCAACATGGGTCCTCCCTGAAGATTCACTTTCAAGGTTAGAAGACCTCAAGGAAAAATTTCATCACATTTTAAAAATGTGCTTGTATCAGCTGGTTCCAGCTATTCGTTTATAAGCAGGTGTTATTTTTTATTGATTTGTCTTTTTTTTTTCCTCTTCCTCATTTTTACTGTCCTCTTCATCTTGCTTTCTTCCAGCTCAAGGCTGTTGTGTTGCACCCAGCTGCAGTTGTCCTGCTTTAGTCCCGTCCCAGAGTTCCTGATGATGGCTGGAAACAGGCTTCTCCCTCCTGGTTGGGAGAGGACCTTTTCCCTTTTATGTCTTGCTCTATAAGCCTTTGTCGCTCCCTCCTACCCTTCCCCATGACACTGCCTCTTCAAAATGCTGTTAGAAAGAGGTGTTGGCCATTGTGTTAACTGGAGTAATACTCATAAATATTACTATATCTAGATATAACCAGCTATCTGACTCCTTGGTCTATACCCAAAGGACTCAAAAACAGCATACTACAGGGACACAGCCACATCAATAATTATAGCAGTACAATTCACAATAGTTAAAATTTGGAACCAACCCAGATGCCCTTCAGTAGATGAATGGATAGGGAAACTTTGGTATATAGACACAATGAAACATTACTCAGCATTAAAAGAGAATAAAATCATGGCATTTGCAGGTAAATGAACGGAGTTGGAGAAAATAATGCTAAGTGAAGTTAGACAATCCCCCGCAAAACAAATTCTGAATGTTTTCTCTGATTTAAGGATGCTGATTCGTAATGTGGTTGTGGGGGGTCATGGGAGGATTAGATAAACTCTAGATAGGGCAAAAGGGAGGGAGGGAAAGGGAGGGGGCAGGGGGTAGGAAAGACAGTGGAATGAGATGGACATCATTACCCTAAGTACATGTATGAAGACACGAATGGTATGACTCTACTTTGTGTACAACAAGAGATATGAAAAATTGTGCTGTATATGTGTAATATGAATTGTAACGCATTCTGCTGTCATATATAACAAATTAAAATAGTAAAAAAGATGCTAATCTAAAGAGATATGCTCATGAACAATTGCGTTGTGTCTTGCTAAAATGTAAAAGGTCTGTGAATATGATGGTGTTATACCAGATATTAGAGTATTTTCCAGAAGGATGTTTAGATTCAGTGTAGGTGAAAATATGAGAGCTCTTTGAGCGAGGACCCACATGGCTAATTACAACAGCTGCTGTTTATTGAGCACATACACTGTGCCAGGCTCGACACAGCTCACCTCTGGTCTTCACCTCAACTCTGCAAAAAGGAGTTACTGTTATCATTGGACTCATGAGGACCCTACCCTCCAAGAGACTGAATGATTCACACAGGGTCATACAGCTGCTAGCGTTAGAGCTGTTTTCCTCTGACTTCACTCTGGACTCAGTGAGAAGGTTTGTGGGGATGTCAGCATAGTTATTTGATTCTCTATTTTGTGCTCTGTTGTGCTTCTAACTTTTGGTTGATCTTCCTCTTTGGCTTTAAATTTGAATTTATATTTGAGAACACAGACACCTGTAGCCATAGAGCTTAACGAATTGAAGCTTCACAGTCAGACTCAGATGTGAACTTGGTCTTTGCAGCTCCCTGAAGGGCAGGCATCCGGTGAATTAAGTAATGTCTTCCCAGGTGCAGAGAAAGGGCGATAATAGTCCCTGCCTTCAGAGAAGTGTTGTGGGGACTAATAAGATACATTGTCTGGCTCATAAAAAATCCTTTGTAAATGAGGCTATGATTCTTGTCCATATGTTGAATTCCATTGTCTTATTGTAAGAATTAAACATGAAACTCTGAAACTAGGGAATAAAAGCACATATTGTATTAGAATATGATTATCTCTGTGTCTCTTTGTAGCTTCAGGTATTGGCCACAGGTGATATTTTATTCTATTTTACCACTGAATAAAAGAACACACACACACACACACATATATTTCGCTCCATGGTAAGAATTCAAACTCAAGGCTGTTGTTTCCATTCGTGTATTTTAGTCAGTTGATATCATTTTCAAAAGGAAATTCTAAAATGTTACTGTGCAACTAAGTACTGTGTGTATGTGGGTGCGTGTACTTTTTATTTTATTTATTTATTTTTGTGGTACTGGGAATTGAACCTACAGGCAATCTATCATTGAGCCATATACCCCAACCCTTATATTTATATTAACTTAATTTTATTTTGAGATGGGGTTTCTCTAAGTTGCTGAGGCTGGCCTTGATTTGCCTACCTCAGCCTCCTGTGTCAATGGGATTATAGGCATTTGTCACCATGCTCAGATTGTACATGTACACATATTTTAATGTAAGAGAATCTTTGGGCATAAAATTAATTTTTTTGTTTGGTCCACCAATGCTATCGTATTATACTGGTTGGAACATGTGGAGAGATGTAAATATTTTCTGAAAATAATGTTAGGAGAGACTCTGACTGAGGAAGATGAACATGTGCTAGACACTAGGTTGAGGACTTTGAATGTATCATCTCATAAGACTCACAGAAATCTTTGTTGGGTATGGATGATTTTTTATCACCCAGTTTTATAGAGGAGTACCTGTGACTTAATGCTAACCAGGTAATGTGCCCAGTATCACACGGTTGGTAGGAGGCACAGCCAGAGGTCATCTCTAGAGGAAACCCTAGCTTGCTTTCCTTGGTCCTCCATTTAAAAGTGACGAATCACAAAAACTAGTAGGAAAGAGAAGAGGTACAGAAAACTGCTTCAACCCCGCTCCTTGGAATGAATGAAAGAGAAGTTCAACAACAGGGCTTTCTAATCTTTGAAACACGACTTGCCTCCTTTCCACCCACGTGCTTCCTAAAGAACCCCTGGAAGGAATGGTCTTCCTAAATGCACAACCATAAAGTGGCAGAGGAGAAAGAGAGGACATGGGAATTATGTTCTTCTTTATCATTTGCATAGATCTCAAGGGCACCCGGGATGACACAGCTGTCATTTTAAGCAGGTTTGCCTGTCACATAGGTACGTTACCTTATCATTGCCCCTATTTTGAATACATTGTATTTTTCTTCACTTTAAGTCTGAAAAAGGGAGAGATGGATAACTAACTACTATCCACTATGCTGCTGTTGTATCGATTGCTCTTGGAGGAACTTGAACTTGCTGACTTCAATAGGTGATATAAGAATACAAGAATTGAGTTGTTGGGGCTTCTGGGGGCAGAGAGGTGCATGTCTTCCTCATCCTGCAGCCATGCAGACCCCTGAGCGTTTTTCATAATGCATATGATTCTCTGAGTTGTTCTCTTATCTTCAAATGCCTGTAGCACTTTCCCAATGGGGCTGCAGTCTGCTGCCTCAGCAAGTTAACTGTAAGACTTAAAACTTTTATGTTTAATAGTGTGAGGCCACTTGGGTCTTTCTTCGAAGTGATACATAGATTTTTTTTTTCAATTTCTGGTACTAGTCAATGGTTTTAAAAATTAAATATAAAATTAAGAAAAAATAAATTGAAAAAAGGCCTGGATCTTAGAATACAAAGTTTTAAGTTCTTCTGTGAAATTTAAGGGATGAGAGCTCACTTTTTTATCTGAGTTTTAGAAATATCATTTTTAGCTTTAGGGGCCTTCAGAAATCATGGGGACTAAAGCAAAACAAAAACAGAAACAACAAAAAAAATAAAACAATGAACATGTATTTTTAAGTGCTGATTTATAATCTAGGTTCTTCTATATAATAGCTCTGGAAAAATGATTGGCCTTTCCATTGATAAAATAGCAATAGAAACATCTTTTCTTTTCTCAGAATTCTTGCATTACTCAATGAAATAGTATGCAAAATGCTTTGTAAACAATGGTTCTGTGGAAGTATAAAGGGCTTCTGTTTTTTTATTTCCTTTCACCAGCAACCATACCTATTTGGTTTTAGAAATGCCAGTAGCTTTATTATCTCTATTTAAGAAGATGAGTTAGCAATTATATTGAACATGTGTGAAATGGTGCTAAATACCTGGAAGAGTTTTCCAATTTCCAGGTTCTAAATAGGTCCTAAGGCCTTTGGACGACAGGTCCTGGATGGCCAGAGACTGGGTCATAGACAACCTCATGCATGTACTCATGTGTGGTGCAAATTCTACTATTTTCTCTCTGCACCATGACATTAGAAATTCAGGAGGCCCTGCCAGAATGATTAAAAGCCAAAGGCACATATATATATATATATTGTTTTTGAAGGTCCTAGTCTAGTGAAACAACAAACTGAATACTTCAAATAACTTCAATAGCAAAGCAGAATATTGAGTTAAAAAAAATCTACTGTTTGGATACCAACTTCATGTGGAAGATTCAACTTGGTAGGTTAAAATAAATGTAGAGTTTTGTAGCTGCCTGACGTACACCCACAATACCGCGGGAGGAGATTCGGTGGCAGGAATCTATTATTCTTAGTCTTCTTCTCTTCTTAGCTAAACTCTTTTCCTTATACTAAACCCTTTTCTCATTCTCATTTCTTTCTCTAGCTTCTTCTGACCGAACTCTTAACCGCTCTAACTCCTTAGTCTTTCTTAGTCTCTGTAGCTCTCATTTTTTTCTTAGTCTCTGTCTCATTTCTTTCTTAGTCTCTGTAGCTAAACTCTTTTCCTTATACTCTGACTCTTATTTCTTCTTCTGACTACGTTCTGGCCGCTCTGACTCTTTTCTTCTTCTCCGACCCGAACTCTTCCGACCGACTGAACGACAACTGACTGAATGAATGCCGCTTCTGACCGCTTTCACCCGGTTATATACCTTTAGCTTTGCGGGTGCATCACGTGCATTTACAGGTGCGTCACGTGCATACTTGATGTATGATTATTATCAGGTGGAACTTAGGGCTTCCAGCTAACCGCAATAGCCATCTCCCTGATTGGGGCTCCTTCAGAGTTTGGCTTTAAGCAGGGTAGGGAAAACCATGGAAGGCAGGCAGAGGATGGTGCTGGTGGTGTTGCTGCTTTCAGTGTGCCGTGTCAGGTTAGGTGGCCATGACAGTGACAGCCAGAGAGCTCACTGTCATTATCTGAGAGAAGTCCGGGAGTGTTGTCATGAAGATTGCCAGTGTGGTGAAGCAGCCCCAATCAGGGAGATGGCTATTGCGGCTAGCTGGAAGCCATAAGTTCCACCTGATAATAATCATATGCACCTGACGCACCTGTAAATGCACATGACGCACCCGCAAAGCTAAAGGTATATAACTGGGTGAAAACGGTCAGAAGTGGCATTCATTCAGTCAGTCGTTCAGTCGGTCGGAAGAAGAGTTCGGGTCAGAGAAAAAGAAAAGAGTCAGAGCGGCCAGAACGTAGTCAGAAGAAGAAATCAGAGTTAGAGCGGTTAAGAGTTCGGTCAGAAGAAGCTAGAGAAAGAAATTAGAAACCATAGATAGAGAGAAGTAGTAGTCACTGGTCGGAGTCAGGACGAGGCTGCCGAAGAAGAAAGAAGAAAGAAGAAGCTCTCTCTCTCTCTCTCTCTCTCTCTCTCTAAGAAAGTAAAAGTAAAAGAACGTAAAGAAGTAAAGTAAAGAAGTAAAGAGTCAGTAGTCAGAAGAAGTAAAGAGTCAGAGAGGTTGCTGAAAGAGCCAGTGTTAGAGTTTTGAGAGGTTGCTAAAACCGAAGAATAAAAAACCTTCTTTCATCTTCATTCTGCCTCCGAGTTTTTCTCCCATGGCATTGTTGCTCCAAGTCAGGAAGCAACAGTGTGGCAGCTCCTTTCTTTTCCTATTGTTGCTGTAACCAATGACATTGTATTTGATGGCTGAAGGCAAGGCCAATTTGCCACCCTCCCTTTCGGAAGTCTGAGGTTTAAAGGGGCTAGTTCTGCGGGGTCCTTCTGGAGGCTCTCAGGGGTATCCACCTCCCAGCCTTTCAGAGCTCTGGGTGTCACCTGTATTTATTGGCTCCCGGCCCCTTGCTTGCTGCGTTTGACTCTTCTTTCTTCACTTCTTCTTTCCATCTGCTTCTGTTGTCACCTGCCTCTGACCTTCCCTCCTCTATTTTATAAGAAACCTGGTGGCCACATATGGCTTGCACGATAGTCCCAGCCAAATATCCCCCAATCCTGAGATCCCTTACTTAATCCCATTGCAAAGTCCCCTTTGCCATGTAAAGTAACAGGAATTAGGACATGGATACTTTTGGGAGAGCAGATAGTATTTTAACCTACACCAGCATACTATGTAGTTTTTCAGGTCCTTGAACAGAAGGTGAGGTGATTGTATTTCTCATGTATGATGTTTTCTTTATAGCAGTGTGTATGTGTGCATGCACATGCATGCTAGTACGTGTGTATAAATCCACTCAGATTCCTCTTTCTAGGCCCAGGCAATACTGTCTTCAAAAAAGCCTTTTATATATAACCAGGTCCATTATGAATTATGTGAATTCATGGGAATACATCAATTGTGTCTATTTTATCATCCATTGTATTCCCATTACCCATCAAAATGTCGGGCACATGGTAGTTTCATAGTAATTCAATGAAGTAATATTGGTCAAGTAATTAGCCTCTATAGAGAAAACTACTTATCTAAGTCCATTTTACCTTTGGGGTAATTAAGCACAAATATTTTAGGAAGTAAAACCTGTATAGGTAGCAGAGATGGTAGCTTTGATCAATGGAGCTCACCATGCAGGCTCTGTCATGAGCCTCATCAGTAACATTGTGATTTTATTATTAATCCACTTGATACTTGAATTAGCACATTCTCCTCTCTCTCTCCTCTGCTTCTTCCACTTTCCATTTCTGATACCAACATAATTTTTACTCCACAGTAGATTCTTTACATAGCTTTCCGATAGAACATAAACAGCAAACTATGAAATATAGTAAACAAAAACATTCCATTTATATCTCAAAAATCTAGAAATTAACTGTGAAGGGAAGATAAGGGAATGGGAATGGGAAAGACAGTAGAATAAATCAGATATAACTTTCCTATGCTCGTATATGAATACACGACCAGTTCAATGAATACATGTCATGTTCAGCCACAAGAATGGAATCCAAATTGGAATGGGTTGAACTCTGTTTATGTATAATATGTCAAAACACACCCTACTGTTATGTATGTCTAAATAAAACAAATAAAAAATAAATAGAATCTTTCTACCGAGAGAGAGAGAGAGAGAGAGAGAGAGAGAGAGAGAGAAGAGAGAGAGAGAGAGAGAGAGAGAGAGAGAGAGAGAGGGAGAGGGAGAGAGAGAGAGAGAGAGAGGGAGAGGGAGGGAGAGAGATATCAAGTCTAGAAAATCTTTTATGTGCTGCAAAAGATGAAGAAGTTTCTAGTTGAGGAGTTTCAGTGAAATTAAGATTCTGGCTTCGATTAAAATACTACCTAAATTTAAGATATTTCTGAACAAAATTTCAGTGGGATTACATTGTTAATTTGAGAAAATGTTTATGAACAGTCTGAGAGGACACACATGAGAAGAATCAATTATGCTTTGAAAATAAAGACAGGTATTTGTAGTATGTGACATTAACAAACTGCATGATGACATTAAGACAATATGGTTGTAGCATTGGAGATACAGATGGGACAGAATAAAGGATGCTAAAACTTGTGTGTGCGTGTATGTATGAATGTATGTATGTGTGTTTATGTTATAGATATCATTTCAAATTTGTGAAGAAAGGCTAAATCGTTCAGAAAGTAGTGAGACAACCAACTAATCATACAGGAGAAAAAAAAAATACGTTCCTACGTCTCATATGACAAAAACCTTATAGATTTTCATCTTTTGAAAATTAAAACACAGGAACTAGAGAACAGCTAAAAATATTATAGTGAGAAATGCACTCATAAGCAGGCCCATCTTTACACCAAAGTGCATTGTAAGAGAGTAGTAGATTTGATTATGGAATGGGAAAGGTCAAATGTGATTAGTTTGGGAACACGTTTATTTCATACATCCTAGCTTTCCCGGATGATCAAAGATGATTGTATCATTGTCAACCCAATTTCCCTTCTGTATCTCTTCCATTTTTAAAGAAGTTGCATCCCTGGGATAAACCCCACTTGATCGTGGTGCACTATCTTTTTGATATGTTTTTGTATTTGATTTGCAAGGATTTTGTTGAGAATTTTTGCATCTATGTTCATTAGAGATATTGGCCTGAAGTTTTCCTTTTTTGGCTTCATCTTTGCCTGGATTTGGAATTAATGTAATATTGGCCTCAGAGAAAGAGTCTGGAAGAGCTCCCTCTTTTTCTATATCTTGAAATAAGTTGAAGAGCATTGGTATTTAGTTCTTCTTTGAAGGTCTTGTAGAACTCGGCTGTAAACCCATCAGATCCTGGGCTTTTTCTAGCTGGTAGCTTTTTGATGGCGTCTTCTATTTCCTTTCTTGAAATTGATCCATTTAAATTGTGTGTAGTCTCCAGTTCCAGTTTGGGCAATTATGCGACTCTAGAAATCTGTCAATGTCTTCAATATTTTCTATTTTATTAGAGTACAAGTTTTCAAAGTAATTTCTAAGTATCTTCTCTATATCTGGGGTGTTTGTTGTGATATTTCCTTTTTCATCTCAAATGTTAGTAATTTGAGTTTTTTTTCTCATCTTCTTTTTGTTAGCATCGCTAAGGGTCTGTCAATTTTATTTATTTTTTCAAAGAACCAACTTTTAGTTTTGTCAATTCTTTGAATTGTTTCTTTAGTCTCAATTTCATTAATTTCAGCTCTGATTTTAATTATTTCCTGTCTTCTACTGCTCTTAGTGTTGGTCTGTTTTTCTTTTTCTAGTGCTTTGAGGTGTGATGTTAAGTCATTTATTTGTTGTTGTTTTTTTCCTTTTAAGGAATGAACTCAGTGCAATGATTTTCCTCTTACTACTGCCTTCATAGTGTCCCAGAGATTTCTATACAATGTATCTGTGTTCTCATTTACCTCTCGAAATTTTTTAATCTCCTCCTTGATGTCTTCTTCAACCCCTTGTTCATTCAGTAGCATGTCGTTTAGCTTCCAGTTGTTGGAGTAGTTTTTTTTTTTATTATTATTTCTTGTTTTATCATTGATTTCCAATTTCATCCCATTATGATCTGATAGAATGCAGGGTAGTATCTCTACTTTTTTATATTTGCTGAGAGTTGCCTTGTGGCATAAAATATGATCTATTTTGGAGAAGGAGCCATGTGCTGCTGAGAAGAAAGTGTATTTGCTTACTGAGGGATGAAATATTCTATATATGTCCGTTAGGTCTAAGTTATTAATTGTTTCAATGAGGCCTAAAATTTCTTTATTTAGCTTTTGTTTGGATGATCTATCCATTGGTGAGAGAGGTGTGTTGAAGTCCCCTAGGATAACTCTGTTGTGGTCTATTTTACTCTTGAACTTGAGAAGGGTTTGTTTGATGAATGTAGGTGCTCCATTATTTGGGGCATATAGATTACAATTGTTATATCTTGTTGATGAATGGTTCCCTTAATCAGTAAGAAATATCCATCTTTGTTCCTTTTGATTAACTTTGGCTTGAAGTCTGCCTTATTTGATATGAGAATGGAAACCATATGATCATCTCAATAGATGCAGATACAGCATTTGACAAAATACAATACCCCTTTATGTTCAAAACACTAGAAAAACTAGGAATAATAGGAACATATGTCAACATTATAAAAGCTATTTATGCAAAGCCCCAGGCTAACATTATCTTAAATGGAGAAAAATTGAAGGCATTCCCTCTAAAAACTGGTACAAGACAGGGATGCCCCCTTTCACCACTGTTATTTAACATTAGTACTTGAAACTCTGGCCAGAGCAATTAGACAGACGAAAGAAATTAAAGGGATCCAGATAGGAAAAGAAGAGCTCAAATTAGCACTATTTGCCGATGACATGATAATATACCTAGAAGACCCAAAAAACTCTACCAGAAAACTTTCACAACTAGTAAATGAATTCGGCAAAGTAGCAGGATACAAAATCAATACCCATAAGTCAAAGGCATTTTTGTACATCAGTGACAAATCCTCTGAAAGGGAAATGATGAAAACTACCCCATTTATAATAGCTTCCAAAAACAAACAAACAAACAACAACAAAAAAAAAAAAAACCTGGGAATCAACTTAACGAAAGAGGTATAAGACCTCTATAAAGAAAACTATAGAACACTAAAGAAAGAAATTGTAGAAGAAGACCTCAGAAGATGGAAAGACCTACCTTGTTCTTGGATAGGCAGAATTAATATTGTCAAAATGTCCATACTACCAAAAGCATTATACAGATTTAATGCAATTCCAATCAAAATCCCAATGACATTCTTCAAAGAAATAGAAAAAGCAGTCATGAAATTCATCTGGAAAAATAAGAGTCCCAGAATAGCCAAAGCAATCCTGAGCAAGAAAAGTGAAGCAGGGGGCATCACCATATCAGACTTTAAATTATACTATAGAGCAATAGTAACAAAAACAGCATGATATTGGCACCAACACAGACTGGTAGACCAATGGTACAGAATTGAGGACACAGAGACTAATACATATAATTTCAGTTATCTTATATTAGACAAAGGTGCCAAAAATGTACAGTGGAGAAAGGATAGCCTCTTCAACAAATGGTTCTGGGAAAACTGGAAATCCATATGCAACAAAATGAAATTAAACCCTTATCTCTACCATGCACAGAATTCAATTCAAAGTGGATCAAGGACCTAGGAATTAGACCAGAGACAATACGCCTAATAGAAGAAAAAGTTAGCTCCAATTTCCAACATGTCAGATTAGGCCCCAAGTTCCTTAACAAGAATCCTGTAGTGCAAGAATTAGTATCAAGAAAAAAAAAATAAATAAATAAAAAAAAAAAAAAAAAAAAAAAAAAAAAAAGAATTAGTATCAAGAATTAATGAATGGGATAGATTCAAACTAAAAAGCTTCTTCTCAGCAAAAGAAACAATCAGTGAGGTGAACAGAGAGCCAACTAAGTGGGAACAAATATTTAATATGTGCACATCAGATAGAGCACTAATTTCTAGAATATATAAAGAACTCAAAAAACTTAACACCAAAAAAAACCAAATAACCCAATCAATAAATGGGCTGAGGAATTGAAAAGACACTTCTCAGAAGAAGATACACAATTAATCAACAAGTACATGAAAAAATGCTCAACATCACTGGCAATTAGAGAGATGCAAATCAAAGCTACTCTAAGATTTCATTTCACTCCAGTCAGAATGGCAGCTGTTAAGAACACAAACAACAATAAATGTTGGAGAGAATGTGGGGAAAAAGGCACACTCATACATTGCTGGTGGGACTGCAAAATGGTGCAACCATTATAGAAAGCAGTATGGAGATTTCTTGGAAAACTGGGAATGGAGCCGCCATTTGACCCATCCATCCCACTCCTTTGTCTATTCCCAAAGGACTTAAAAACAGCATATTACAGTGACACAGCCATCTCAATGTTTATAGCAGCACAATTCACAACAGCTAGGTTGTGGAAACAACCTAGATGTCCCTCAGTAGATGAGCGGAATAAGAAAATGTGGTATATACACACAATAGAATTTTACTCAGCAATAACAGAGAATAAAATAATGGCATTTGCAGGTAAATGGATGAAGTTGGAGACTACAATGCTAAGTGAAGTTAGTCAATCTCAAAAATCCAAATACCAAATGCTTTCTCTGATATAAGGAGGCAGATTCACAGTGGTGTTGGGTGTGGGGGTACATAGGAGGATTAGAGGAATGCTGAAATGGTCAAAGGGGAGGGAGGGGAAGGGAGGGAGCAAGGGGGGATGGAGGAAAGAAAAACAAAAGGTGGTAGAATAAGATGGATATCATTATCCTAAATGCATGATTGAAGATTTGAATAGTACAAATATACTTTGTATACAAACAGTTGTATGTAAAAAGATGCTATATATGTGCATTATGAATTGTAATACATACTACTATTACAAATACAACAACTTTGAATAAGAAAAAAGAAGTTGCATATTTATTTTCAGAAATATGTATATAATGAACATGAAAGAGAGCTTGCATGGGAGTAGAGACAAGAAGAGGGGGAGGGAGAAAGGACGGGGGAGTGTGAGTGGAGTGTATAGGAAAGAAAGCTCAGGCTCAGTTATCAGGGCTGTGGAAGAGTAAGCTTTGGAAGGTTTGTGGGGTTGCACTAGAACAACTGCGGAGCTTGAATTTTAAATCCCATCTCAGCACTTGGACAAGCACCCAGGAGACCCAGTCTCCTAGCTTTTCTTGATGTTTGGCATACTCCCTCCAATGCAGTTTTTGATAAAAATATGGCAGTGTGGAATGATTTGTCCACAAGGCCTATGTTGTTTTGAAGATGGGACTTTAGGTAAACTCTCTTAGGTAGAATTAATCACAGATGATGGAGCAAAATAGGCACTAAAAGGCTTAGAAAACCAGTGAGTTCTGCAGTGTTTGCTATTTCTTTTGAAACTGTGTGAACATGATATTCCAAATGAAACCCAAGGGCTGAAGACTCATCTCGATGGAATTTGTGGTTTTAGACTCATGAAACTTATTTAAATGAAACTTGTCTTTCTCACAGCTGTGCCTAAAACTTCCCATGGCAGGAATCTTTACATGGCTGCACACAGCTTAGTGAGCACGTCTGCTTAGTTTATATCTGTAGTCAGTTCTGTCAGTGAGGAAAGAATTAAGATAGACCTATTAGACTATAGGTGCATGTCATAAATCAAAACAGCCATTTTAAAGGTTCAATTTTGAAACATGGGTGGAATGAGTAAATGTGATGATACTTAGTTTAATGAATTTTTTGAGGGGAGGAATACCAGGAAATTCAATCTTTATAAAATGATTTTATAATTATGGCCACTATTGGAATAACAGCTATCTACTCCTATTATACTTAATGTTGGCAGAAAAATGTTATAAAGGTTCTGTCTGTGGACAAAGTTGAGATGTGAGAGACAGGTTAATAGAACAGAGATAAACCACTGAATTTAAGAATTCACAGGACCATTATTTTAAAGATTATTAGAGATTTTGTAGTCACTAATGCCTAATATCATGTATCATTTTGATATGCATTATTTCAATTGGTGCGACTGATAGTCAATTTTTAAAAACAAGCTCTTATCTTAGGCATTTTACGATTGCCGTGTGATATAACAGAGTTGGATCCTTGAATGTCTAACCTCCATGAGCCTCAGTTTTCTCTTTTATTGAATCATGGTATGGACTGGATTATTGCTAACATTTTTCTGACCTTTAAAGTTGCATAATTCCAATGGTCTCTAAGAACTTGAACAGCACCATGTAGCTTAGCTTTGCTGTTACCATACAAATGGGACAAAACAAAACTAAGGTCAAAAAGTTTTCTGAGGACATAAATGTTGTATGGTTCATTTAGTACATACTTTTCCGATTACTACTACCACAGTGTATTTCTAAGGCACACCTTTAATACCACATTTTATTTAACATTTACAAAGTTTTGCTTAGTCTTAACATGGAATAGTATGTCACAGTTCAATCTTTAACAGGGTTTTTCAATATAGTTGCAGAAAAAAATGCTTTGATTTGTTCTCAGTGGAGATTTAGGTATGATAAAATTCAGAATATGTTAGGCAACATGCTGTGTGCTGAGGATACCTGGTCCCTGATATTATAAACCTTCCTTTCTAAACATAATCATATAAAGAAACACTAAAAATGCAACATGGTATGAGGTTACACCCAACATGTCTTCACCTAGCCCAGACTCATTTACAACATCTGCCCCCACTCAAGTTCTAGAAGGAGGTGCTCCTTTAACATCATGAATGACTTCTTTGCTAATCTGTGAATGCTTTAAGATAATGGAATAAACTTAATTCACTGTTCTGGGATAATATTCTGGGTAAAGGGGAAGTCACGAGTGCTTTCTCTTCAGGAATATCTGCCAATTATTAAATACTTATTTTCCTTCTTCTGCTCCAAGTTTGGAGTCCCTCTTGTGGACTTCCATTCTTTATCTGACTTCTAACACATTTTCAGGATTTTTGCTCTTCATTGTCTTAGTCTATAAATAGCTATTACTCTATAATGTTTATCTAATTCAAATCATTATTTTGGCTTCAGAAATTTTCAATAGGGACTTGTATTCAGCAATGAATGTGCTTCATCACAAGGATGGAGGTTAAGTGATACATTTTTCTTCCTGGGAAATCAAAGCCATAGTATGAGTCTTATGCCAGTTACTTACAGATCACCTCTACCCAGAATAATCAAGAAGATTTTTTTTTTCTTGCTATTGCAAATACAAGAAGAGGCAGGATAGGCAAGGGAGAGGGAGAAGAAAAGGAGGAAGGAGAGGGAAGAGAGGAAGTGCCAATGCGAGCCAAGCAGTAAACAATTAAAGCTTGGTATTGGAGTGGAGAAGAGCTGAACTCAGGCTGAGGTACAACACAGGTGGCTACAACACCAAGGCTGGGCCACTCAAGTACACTTCTGTTTTGAGTTCTTTCTACAAAAGAAAAATATGACAGAATATTCACAACCAGGAAAATAATCTTGATAAATATGTTCATATTTGGTTCTTTTCCACCTGCCCACATATTTTTCATAATACCAAATTATAGATAAATTTCTATATTGACTTTTTCTGCTAAACTTTTCTCTTTGCATTGAGATGATGATGATGATGATGATGATGATGATGATGATGAATCAGTTGCAGGGACTGAACTCAGGGCCTCCTGCATGCAAGGCAAGCATTTTACCACTGAGCTACATCCCCAGTCCTTATCAGAAGCATTTTTTGCCATTTAACTTCATACTGTTTCTTTTTTTATTTTTTGTTGGGCATTATAATTACACATAATAGTGGGAGATCCGTTGTGACATATTTGCACACGCATATAATATAATTTGGTCAATTTTCTTCCCTGGTTCCTCTCTTTTCCTTCTCCTCCCTCCCCCCAGCCCCATCCCCATCTTTTACTCTACTGATTTCCTTTTTCTTTTTCATGAGTAATGACGTAAGTTTTCTAATTATCAAACAAATGGACACATCATTCACTCATTCAGCAGATGGAGCTGGAGCACCCATGGCCTCCCAGGTTTGCTGGCACTGCTGACGAGAACGGGCTGAGCTTGATCAGGTGTTATCAGGTGGAAAAACAGCTTTATTAACAATTCCCACTTTGCTAGGTATTTAAGGTTTTTCCACTTTTCCCTTAAGGGAATCTCTTTGATATACAGATCTTTCCCTTCCTTTGTATTATTTCCTTAGGATAAACTACTCAAAATAGAATTGCTTTCCAAAGATGTGAACATTTTTTTTTTTTTTTTTTTTTTTTTTTTTTGGTGGTAGGAGGTAGGGGGAGGAAGATGGGAGGGGGACTCTTCATTTATATTTAACCCTTTTAGTCCCATCATACAAAAATGGTTACCTGCTGACACAGAATGGCAAAAACTGTGCCAATGTTTGGCTACTAGGATGTTTCAGATAGAAATATAGAGACGTTTTATAACAATGTGTGGATGATCTTGTAAGCAATTTTCTTGAATTATGTATTATGTAACAATTATGTTTAAGATACTCTGATTAAGAAGATAGTTCTTAAAAATATTTAAGGGTGTGAGTTTTATTCATTAATATTTAGAACTAATACCATGGATGGAGCCTATCAAATTAAATGTAACGCAGTTTTCAGAAATGTTACTCCACCCGTCTAGTGACACGGAGAAACACTCATTGTCAAAGAAAACTAAATTTTGAACAAACTCTGGAAGACATTCTCTCAGAACCAAAGCTAAGTCTGCTGAAGGATAGAGCAGATGATCAAAGGAGGCTTTTGCCTTCTGGAACACCACGATGAGACGATAATTTATGTTTCATTGTGATGTGTGGGGATTTAGGAACATTACTCATACCCATCACCTGCTCATTGGTGAAAGATTAAAACCCTCAAAAATATGCACATATCTGGGAGCATCAACATTACTCATAGCCACTTCTGATGTGTCCTTCTCTGATAAAACCACCTCCAAAGCTTTATGGACAGCCTATCCATCCTCATGAGGTGTAGGCATGAATGTATCAGTTACCTCTTCCAGCAGACAACCAAAAATGAATTAAAAAAAAAAAACAGTTGATGCAGCAGCTTTAATTTTTTAAAGGATAAAAATTAAATTGACAAGTCAGGACATGAGAAAAGGATTGAAAATGCTAGATCAGTTTTAAAACAAAAGCAAAAGCAAGTCAATAAAAAGTACATAAATATCAAAGTGATATTGATCATGTATCTTATAATACTTCTTTTTTTTTTAACATGGAAGATTGATCTCTTTCATTGTTCACTAAAAAGAGAAAAATGGTTAAGTATTAAACATTTTCAGGTATGATTTTTTTTAAAATTTCAGTAACATTGCTTCCAAAACCAAGATTATTTTTGCAGAATTTCAGCATTATCAGTGTTATGAAAGAGAAAAGTAATAGCAAATTTCATAATGCACGATTATTTCATGTAAAGCACTCTCAAAGATATATAAGCTAAACAATAATAAAAATTTTAAGCTTATTTTCCCATGGCTTTATGTAGTAAGTTTATTGTTACTCCCACTAATTTAATATAAAAAGTTTCATAGTTACCTAAGAAATTAGAACAAAGAACAAACTAATTTCCAGTTTAATAGGACAAGAATACTAACTATCATAGGAGAATTAAACATAATACATAATAGAATAGATTACCAAAATTGAATTGGTTTTTGAACAGATAAATCTGACAAACATTTCGCTGGTGCATTAATCAGCTTGCTGTTACTGTGACAAAATACTTCAGAAAAACAACTTAAAGGAGGAAAAATTTGTTGTGGCTCGTGGTTTCAGTCCATGGTCATTTGGCTCCACTGTTTTTAGGCCTGTGGTGAGGCAGGGTGTTATGGCTAGGAGGACGTGGAGGAGCAGAGCTGCTCCTCTCATGGCAGCTTGGAAGCAGGGAAAGAAAGAGAAGAAGGAGCCAGGGATGAGATTTAGTACCCAAGGGAATGTTCCCATGGATCCACTCTCTTAACTCAGTATCACCTCCTGCAGGTTTCGCCACTTCCATTCAGCTATAAACCATCAGCGGATTAGTCTATGGATGAAATCAAAGCCCACAAGGTCCAATCACCTCCCAAAAGTTCTGTCCTTCAACCATCAAGGTTGAAGGTCCAAGTCTTCCACACATGAGCTTTAGGGGACATTCTATATCCAAACCATAATAGCTTTCATAAGGAAAAAAAAAACATATAGAGAAGAATCAGATAAATGAAAGGCATAAGTGTAAAGAGAGATGTTACAACTGAAAACACAGAAATGCAAATGATTTTCAAGAGACTGCTCTGAACAGTTACATACCAACAAATTAAGGAGCCTAGAAGAAATGGTAGATTCTTCGACACACACAGCCTACCAAGACAGAATCAGGAAGACATAGAAAAGTGGTACAAACCAACAATGAGCAGGGAGAATGAAGCAATAACAACAACAACAACAACAACAACGATAATAATAATAAAAACACCTCCCATCTAAGAAGAGCCAGGATCTGAGGGTTTCATTGTTGAGAATTCTACTAAAAACTTAACTTTGAATTATGCAGAGGAGAGTGAGGGGAGGGGAGGGGGAGTGGGGACAGGGAAGGATGGTGGGATGAGATGGACATTATTACCCTATATACATGCATGATTACACTACAGGTGTGACTCTGCACTGTGTTCAACCAGAGGAAGGAGAAGTTGCATGTATCAAAATGCCTTCTACTGTCATGTATAACTAATTAGAACAACAACAACAACAACAAAAATAATGCCACTTTTTCTCAACCTCTTCCAGAAAACTGAAGTGGAAGTAACACCTCCAAACTTACTTAACAAGCTGATATTAACATGTTACCAATGTTGGATAACAGCACTTCAAGAAAATAAAGTTACAGGCCAATTTCCCCTATGAAAATAGATGTAGAATATCTCAACAAATTCGAGCACAACAAATGTAACAGCACACTATAAAGATCATCCACCGTAATCAAGTGGGATTTATTGCAGGGATGTAAGTTAGTTTCAAATGCACAAATCAATAAATGTGATACACTGCAATAAGAGAATGAAGCACAAAAATCTTGTGATCATCTCTCATCAGATAAAGAAAAAATAGTCAATAAAATTCAACATCCATTTATAACAAAAACTCTCAGCAATTACATATGGAAGAAATATACTGTGACACAGTAAAGACCATCTCAGAAATTTTGGAAATAAAGAGCTCTGTAAGTCAGATAAAAATTCAGTTGAAAACCTCAACAGCAGATTAGATCAAAGAGAAGAAATATCAGAGCTTGAGGACGAGTCTTTTGAAATGTTACATTTACACAGGAAAAAAAAAAAAACAAAATTAAAGAAGAATAATGATAATCTTTCAGATATTTTGGAAACCAGTAAAATATCAAGCATCCATCTCATTGACATAACTGAAGAGAAAAAATAAAGATTAAGTGCATAGGAATCATCTTCAATGAGACAGCAGCAGAAAACTCCTCTAATCTTAGAAAAGACCTGGGAATCCAAGTACAAGATTCCTATAAAACTTGAAATAGACATGACCAGAAAATATCCCCCAAAGACGGGTTATATTCAAATTGTCGAAAATATAGGAAAAAATAATTTTAAAATCTATAAGAGAAAAATTCCAAGTCATATTTAAGGACAAACCCATTAAACTTAAAATAAAAATTTTAGCAGAAAACCTACAGGCTAGGAGGGCATGGAATGATGTATTTCAAGTCCTGAAATACAATAATTGCCAAAAAAATTTCATTCTCAGTGAGGCTATCTTTCAGAATTAAAGAAATAAGAAACTTCCAAGATAAGTGAAAAACTAGCTCATTTCATGACCATTGACCAACCTTGTGAAAGATGTATAAGGGATTCCTTCTGTATAGAAGTTAATAAACCAGAGCTGCCATTAAGATAGCATGTGAAGGTATAAATCCTACTAGAACAGTAGATACACAAATAAGGAATAGAAAAGAGTCAAATATTATCAATATAGCAAACCATCAAACCACACATGTGAATAGTAGAGGAGAATCTAACAAAAGAATATTAAAAATAACAAGAAAATCAGCAAATGACAGGAACAAGTCCATACCTTCACCAACAAAATTTAGTGTAATGGGATTAATTATCCTGATAAAGGTACAGACTCACTGTATAGATTAAAAACCAAGACACCACAATATTCTGTCTCACCTCACCAGCTGGGACACACAAAGACTGAAAGTGAAAATGGAAAATGACATTCCAAGCAATTTGGAATCCAGAAACAATCAGAAGTAGCTTCACTTACATATGACAAAATAGATTTCAAGACAAAAACCTTTAGATAAAAAAAAATAAGCTCAATATAATAATGATTAAACAAGCAAGCAAGAAAATATAATGATATAAAGCTACATACACTTAATAACAAAGAACCAATTTTATAAAACAAACACTGATAAACCTAAAGGGAGAGATATGATCCAATACAATAATATTTGGGACTTTGAATACCCTACTCTCACCACTGAATAGACCATCTAGAGAAAACATAAAGAAACATCAGACTGAATCATGCACCAAATCAGTAGAAGGCAAGAACCAATAAAGATAAGATCACAAGTAAATGAAAGAAAGTCTAAAGAATAGTACAAATGATCAATGGAACAAGAGTTGGTTCTTTGAAAAGATGAACAAAATTGAAAAAACTTTCATTAATAAACACAACAGAGAGAACCCAAATAAATAAAATCAGAGATGAAAAAGTAGATATTCAAAGTATTATTAGAGATCATTAAAAAAACTGTAAGCTAACCGAAAATCTAGAATAAATGGAAAATATCTAGACACATATGACCTACTCAAATCAAATCAAAATGATATCAAAACCTGAATAGACCAATAACAATTAATGAGGTTGAATCAATAATAAGGTCCCTAAATGAAGAAAAGCCCAGGACCATATGGCTTCATTGCTGAATTTTACCAAACTTCTAAAGAAAAACATGCACCAATGCTTCTCAAATGATTCCACAGAATTACAAGGAAGGGAACTCATTCAACGAGTTCGGCATTACCCTGCTACCAAAAGCTGACAAGGACATCACAAAAATAAAACTAATTGATGAACACTGATGGAAAAACCCTCAACAAAATAATTACACATCAAATTTAACAGCACATCAATCAGAGCCTATGCCATGATCAGGTTGGTTTCATTCCAGGAAAGCAACGGGTGACTTCAAATCAATAAATAAAATATACCACAAAAATAGAAGGATCTCAATTGACGCAGAAAAAGCATTTGACAAAATACAACACCCTTTATAAGTTCACTGATGGAAAAACCCTCAACAAAATAATTACACATCAAATTTAACAGCACATCAATCAGAGCCTATGCCATGATCAGGTTGGTTTCATTCCAGGAAAGCAACGGGTGACTTCAAATCAATAAATAAAATATACCACAAAAATAGAAGAAGGATAAAAATCAAGTCATCTTAATAGATGAAGAAAAATAGTTGAAAAAAAAAAAAACGTTGACATTCTTTCATGATAAAGGGCCTGAATGAATTATATATTCAAATATTCTACCTCAATATGACAAGGTTATATATGACAAAACTATGACCAACATATTGAATACTGAATGGAAAAAAAAAAATAAACACAAAACAAAACCCTGAAATAATTTCCTCTAAGATTAGGAACGTGAGAAGGGGGTCCATTCTCACTGTACTTATTTCTTACAGTATTAGAAAACTTAGTGTAATTAAGCAAGAAAGAAAAATAAAAGGCATAAAAATGGGAAAGAAGGAAATCATATTATCTCTATTTCTATGCATGATACCATATGTAGAAAAACCTAAAGACTTCACCAAAAGACTCCTAGAACTGATAAGTGAATTTAGTAAGGTAGTACAATACAAAACCAACATACAAAAATCAGTAGCCTTGTTCTACATCAATAATGAATTCTTTGAGAAAGAAATAATGAAAGCATTTACATTCACAATAGTCATGTGTGCACGTGTGTGCACATGCATACACACACAGTAGATAGGAATAAATATAACTAAGAAAGTAAAATCCCTTTATACTTAAAATACAAAACAGTGAAGAAAAAGGTCAAAGAAGACACTAAAAGGTGAAAGATCAATATATTCATTGATTCTAAGAATTAATAATGTTAAAGTGTCCTTATTACCCAAAGTAATCTACAGATTCAATGCAGTCCCCACCAAAATACCAATGACACTGTTCTCAGAAGTAGAAAAAATAATCCCAATAATCATATGGGGTACAAAAGACTGTGAATAGCCCAAGTAATCCTGGCAAAAAGAGTAAAGCTGGAGGCATCACAGTACCAGCTGTCAAGATGCCCTACAGGACCAGAGTGACAAAATCAGCATGGTACTGGCATAAAAACAGACACATCGACCAATGAAACAGAATAGAAGGACCCACAATTAAATCCATGCATCTGCAGATAACTGATTCTTGACAAAGCACCAGAAACATACATTGGCAAGAAGACAGCCTCTTTGACAAATGGTTTTGGGGAATCTGGGTATCCGTATGCAGAATGCTAAAGCTTGCCCCTATCTCTTTCACCACTGTACAACTTGAAATGGATCAAAGGCCTTAAGATAAGACCTGAAGGTCTTAAACTACTAGAGGAAAACAGGAAAAATGCTCCTCCAAGATATTGGTAGAGGCAATGATCTCCTGGACACTATTCCAAGAGTGTGGGAAATAAAAACAAGAATTGACAAGTGGAATTAAATCAATTTAAAAAGCTTCTTCACAGTGAAGGAAATCATCAACAGACAGCAGAGAAGAAAACGTAGGGTGGTAGAAAGTGTTCGTCAGCTATTCATCTGACAGAAAATTAGTGTTCAAAGCATAAAAAGAACTGAAATAACAACAACAAAAGTAATCCAATTAAAAATAGGAAATAAACTGAGGAGAATTTGTCAAAAGAAGAAACACAAGGGCTAATAAATATATGAAAAAAAGCTCAATATAGTTAAGCATTAGGGAAATACAAGTCCAAACTGAGATTCCATCTCACCCTAATTAGAATGACTATTACAAAACAAAAAACAAAATCCAAACTGTGGCAAGAATTTAGAGGAAAAAAAATAAAAACAGTTATTCACTGTTTTGGGGGATGTAAATTATACAACCACTATGGAAAACAGTATGGTGGTTCCTCACAAAACTCAAACAGAACCACCACAAGATCCAGCTCTTCCACTCCTGGATATATGTATCTGAAAGAACAGAAGTTAGCATACTACAGAGATGCTTACATATCCAGGAGTATTGCAGCACTCTTCACAGTAGCTAAGATATGGAGTAAGCTTAGGTTCTTGCAACAGATGAATGGCTAAACAAAATAAGACAGGTAAACACAAGGGAATACTATTCAGCCATAATAAAGAACAAAATCCTGCCATTTTCAACAAAGTGGATGTAACTGGAGGACATGGTGTTAAACAAAATAACAGAGTGACAAGAATCACGTGTTTTCTCTGCTTGCATGGAAGTGGGGAGGTCTAGGAAGTTGTTTTGCCCTGATTAACCACATAGGCACTCACAGGCCAACTGCAAACAGGATCCCAGGGGGCCTAGCATTGTGCAAGCTGACAAGAGACTGGACATCATCCTGCTGGTTCTGCAGGAATGCAAGATGTGCAGTTAGGAAGTCATGGTGGCTCCAACCAAGAATTCAGAAGAAGGCCTAAGAAGCCAGACAAAGTGTATCAGGGTCAGAACTCTTGTGGGTTTCCCCTGAAAAGTTTATGCATGGAGCCGTGAAGATAAAGCTGAACACGGAAGGGAGATTCCAGGAATTCAGACATGCCAGTGACACGGACTTTCTGCTGCGAAAAGAAGCTAGCTGCAAAGAGAACCAGGCTGAAAGAGCAGCTATGTGGCTGTAACCAGCAAGGCCAGGCAAGGATGCAGAGCTGACCAAGTCATTTGGAGAGCACACCTCACCATCATGCGTCTTAGACACTCTAGGTGTAATTAGGGGACCTGTTTGCCTGGATGGGTTTTGGTCTTTTTGGGTTCCATCCCTTCTTTCTTTGCCTTTATCCTTCTTTTTTTGGAATGTGAATGCTTACTCCGTGTCATCGTATATTGGATATATGTAATTTACTTTTGATTTTTATAGGGCTTAATACCATAAGTTTGCTTCCTGACTTCAAATCATCATATAAAACTATAGCAATCAAAACAGTGTGGTACCAGCATAAAAATCAACACACAGGTCCTTGGAAACATAATGAAGTTTCCAGAAATAAATCCTTACATTTCTGGTCAGTTGATTTTTGACACAAAGCCCAAGAATATAATGTAGGGAAACAACATCCTCTTAATAAATGGTCTTGGGAGAACTGGATAACCACATGCAGAAGAATAAATTAATTCCCTATCTTATATCATGACCAAAATCAACTCAAAATGGATTAAACCCTCAAATAAAGTACCAATAACTGTAAACCTGTTAGATGACTATGTGGGGGGAAGTTCTATGACATTTGTCTGTACAATGATGTTTTGCAGATGAATCTGCAAGCACAGGAAACAAAACCAAAATAGGCAAATAGGACTAAATCAAATCAGAAAGCATCTGTACAGCAAAGAAAACAATCAACATGCTCAAAAGACAACCAAAGATCAAAAGAAAATATATTCAAATCATACATTTTATAAAAGGATAATACAAAATATACAAGGAACTCAGAATCTATAATAAGAAAACAAATAGGGTTTATGGTAGATTTGGATTCATCTAATTTTTATTGTATGTCACAGAACAGAATATATTCTCATTAAAAAATATGGGGAAAATAAGAAAGTCTCCATTTAATGAAGGCGATGTTCAAGTTGACATAGTTAGAAATGCATGTAAAATTTTTTATGTAAGCTGCATTCAGAGGTCTGGAATAGGATAATAAAAATTTTTTAGGCAGATTAATTTTTTTCTGCTACTTTTATTACTACAGTGAAATTCATAAAACATATAATTACCTAGAGCCTGTCCACACGTATTTTCTTTTTCCTTTTTGGTTGGTGCTTAATAATTTTACCAGATCGTGGATTTCATTGGCATGTTCGTGCATGCATATAGCTCACCTCCCTCCACGTATTCCCTTTGCTGCTTCCTAATAGTCTTCCCTCTGTTAGCATGACATCTCCTTTTTACCCCTCTTGCTTACATTTATGAGGGAAAACATTACATACTTTTCTTTGAGTCTGGCTTATTTTGCTTAGTATGATACTTTCCAGATATATATATATATATATTTTTTTTTTTTTCCTGAAAATGACATATTTTTGTTTTTTATGGTCAAATAAAACTGTTGTGTATATGTACACCACATTTTCTCTTGGTCTGTTTCGATTGCTTGGCTATTGTGAATTATGCTGTGATAAACAAGAGAATGCATGCCTTACTAAAGGAGCTAGCTCACTTCAATTTGTTTGGATAAAATTGAGGAGTGGTATAGCTGGGTCATATAGTTGTTATACTTATTGTCCTTTGAGGAACAAATACACGGATTCAAGTAGTGGCTGTACTAATTTACATTTCAACAATGTGGCACAAAGGTTCCTTTTCCTCTACATCCTTGCCAGCATTTGTTGTTGTTTTTATTCTTGATAATTGACATTCTGGTGGAGTGAGATGAAATATCAATGTAATTTTAACTTGCATTTCCATGATGGCTAAATAGGTTAAGCATGTTTTAATAGATTGGTTGTCCATTTGTACTTTTTTGTAAAAGTGTCTGTTTAGTTTGTTTTCCCATTGATTACCCATTGATTAATTGGGCTATTTGTCTTTTGATCTTGAGGTTTTTTTTTTTTTTTTTTTTTTTTTTTTTTTTTAGTTCTTCATATATTTTGTATGTCAACCCTCTGTTGGAGGAGTAGGGGGCAAAGATTTTTTTCCCCCCATTTTATAGGACCTCTAGTTTGCTGTTAATTTTTGGTAATACAGAAGCATTTTAACTTGATGCCATCCCATTTGTGTATTCTTGGCATTATTTCCTGAGCTATAGGAGTCTTATTCAGGAAGTCGCTATCTGTGCCTATATTTTGAAGTGTTTCCTCTATGTTTACTTCTAGCAGTTTCAAAATTTCAGGTCTTACATTTAGGTCTTTGATCCATTTTGAATTGTCTTCTTGTGCAGGGTGAGAGGTATCTAGTTTCATTTTTCTACATACAGATATCCAATTTCCCCATCATTTATTTGAAAAGCTGCTTTTCTTCAATGTATATTTTTGGCACATTTGTCAAGAATCAGATGAGTGTTTCTGTGTGGGTTTGTCTTGTTGTCTTCTATTCTATTCTATTGGTCTTTATGTCTGTCTTTATGCCAATACCTTGCTGGTTTTGTTACCATGGCTCTGTAGTATGTTTTGAAATTGGGTATTATGATGTCTCCAGCATTGTTCTTATTGCTTAGGATTGCTTGGGCTATTCAGAGTCTTTTGGTTTCCATATTACATTTAAGATTTTTTTTTTCTGGTTCCATGACTAGTGTCATTGGAATTTTGAAGGGGATTACATTGAATATGTAGATTGCTTTTTGTATTATGGCCACTAGAAACTCTTACTAAAGGCATGAACAAATTTAGCATAGTCCCGAGAGAAAATATTAAAGAGAATAAGTGTATATATAGGATTCATTTCTCATGCAATATTTAAAATTGTTCTTTGTACCTGTGGTGTACTTAATGTACTAGTTTTTGAAAGAATGCATTTCAGAAGCTTTATGTCAAATACCATGAGTATTTTTCAAACTGGCTTTTATAAGCACCATGCAATCTTTTTTACTCTTCTCCATCTCCATCCTGTTAAAATGTTCTTGCCAGTGTGATCATGTCCACCTGAGCTCTTCAATGGCCTTTTTAAAAATTTTATTTTGAAAGGGTTAATTTGTTTAGTCTTTTTCCACCTAATTTCTTCTGATGTAATATACTTTTATTCTTTTTCTTTAAAATTAAGAAGAAAAAGTGGGAAGATGAAAACATAATCAAAACTTGCCCCCTACTAAAAGATCTGAGGGTATTGTGATTACAAGTGACTATATGGTAATATGTTTTACAAATAATTTTTTATATATTACCGATGAGAAAACTAAGGTTAAGTGACTTACAATGTATTGATATCATGAACTACTGTGAAGCCTATTTTCATACTGTATTATATTGCCTCTAAAAGTATAGCAAATAATCACTTTTATGTACATAAAAATGAATTCCATGGCCTTTTAACAGCTCACCTGCTTCTGTTGTTGTTCCTCAGGTGAGTCCTTCACCAGCTGAGCCAAATGTAAGGTCTCCACACATGCACTTGAAACTCTCCAGCTGTTTGTCCCTGTACTGACTACACTTAAGCAGTGCTGATGCTGTTACATGCCTCTCCAGAAGTACTCTCCTCTCCAGCGTCTCTGGCTCCTGTGTGTGGTGGTCTGAAGCCCTTCACATCCCAGCAGGAACCTCCGTGCTGTAGACCAAGCCTCACCTTGTTGAGCACTGGCCTCTGATTATGGTTGGCTGAACACACCAAGCTTATTTCTGCCTTGTGGCCCTTGAATTTGCTGTTTCATCCACCTGGAAACTTGTTCCTTCAGGTCTTTACTTGACTTGCTCATTCTTACGAACCAAAGCACAGTTCCAACATCACCTCCTTAGAGGGACTTTTTCTGTCCAACAAATCTAAACCCTCTTCCTCCCAGCGTCAGTTACTATCTAGGACATTTCCCGGGACTATTTATTTTATCAAATTCCCTTGTAGTTATCCTAAAATTAAAATCCTCTCTAATTCCTCCCTCCCCCTCTCTTCCCCTTCTGCACTCCCTCCCTCCCTCTTCCTTCCTTCTTTCCTCTCTCAGCCTCCTTCTTTTCTCTATCCCTCCCTCCTTTCTTTCCTTCCTTCCTTTCTTCTTCCCTTCCTCCATTTCTCTGTTTGTTTATTTCTTCCTTTTTTCTTCCTTCTTTCTCTCGCTCCTTGCTGACTGGGATATTTAGGTTACCACAGTACCTAAAATGGAACTTGCCATACAATACAGACTTAATTGTTGCTTTTGAGCCTTCAATAAATCAAGCTTCTCTCTGAATAGGGAACAATACAAACCAATTCTTCACTCTATAAATTATTCTTTCCCCAACTTTTCTCCTGGCTCACTCCTTTTTAATTTTAATACCATTTCATTAGAGAGGCCTAGCTTGACCTTCACCTTCTTTTATCATCCCTCTTACTTTGCTTCATAGCACTTATTGAAATTTGTATTTGTAGACACAGTCTTCAATAAGGCAGAACATACCTATACATGGATGTGTGTATGTGTGTGTGTGTGTGTGTGTGTGTGTGTGTGTGTGTGTGTATGAATGCATGTGTATGTCTCTGTGTGTATCGATGGTGGGTATGATGTAATTTCTTGCTAAATACATGGGGGTGGGGGAAGAAGACAATCTATTGAGATATTGATGAAAGAAATTAAGAAACTTTTTTTCTTTTCACAGAATTGCCTCAGGACATAGGGTCCCTCTACTTAAAGCTGATGTGATTTCTCTTAATGATGATGCATGCTGCAAAAATCTGTCAATCAACAATGACATCTGAGCATATTGCCTAACTTAAGAACACATCAAATCAGAATATTCCCCATGCTGTAAATTAAGAAAGGAAGATATTCTCATAGAACAGAAATAACATATTTTAAGTAGCTAGGCTAAAGGTTTTCTATCTTATAACTTTCCAGTATGTCTTCCCTCAATTTGGGTTAAGCCACCCATATTCTGATACATTTTAAAACAATTAGATATAGCCCGCTGCAGTGGCACATGCCTGTAATCTCAGCACTTGGGAGGCTGAGGCAGGAGGATCGCGAGTTCAAAGCCAGCCTCAGCACCGGTGAGGCACTTAGTAACTCAGTGAGACCCTGTCTCTAATAAAATACAAAAAAGGGCTGGGGATGTGGCCCAGTGGTCGAGTGCCCCTGAGTTCAATCCCTGGTACAAAAAAAAAAAAAAAATAGATGTAGCCAAATTTCATTGTGAACCTGTTGAGGCATCGATGAGATAGAATTATATTTTTAGATCAGACTGTAATTTTAGTAAGTGATCTAAAATAAGCCTTTACCAGGGACTTTTAAAAATGTCCTTTAGGATGACCTCAAGGATGAAACACTGGAAAAATCATGGCTCCACATTCAACCCACTGGTGAGATGTTTCCCGGGTCTCTGCAGAAGGTGGCTGTGAGGTACCCGGGGACTGCAAAGGCCACAGAGGCCAAAGACATGAGGTGCGGTCGAGAGTGGGCTGCTTTCCTACCTGTGTGATTGAAAGCACGTTTCTGCTGACCTCGGTTTCCTCACCTATGATTGGATATTGACAATGAAAAAGATAATATGAGGGAAACACACTTCGTAAACTGGGACGTTTAGACTTATTCTGAAAATGTCACCAGTCTTGCTTCAAAAGTCTTCATCTAGTTCTTCCTCTAGATGCAAGAGTTTGTCCAGGGTGAGATTGCTTATAGATGTTGAGAGTTCACCGGTGTAGTGACCACCAACGTTGAGCTCGGAACTGCAATTAGAAAGGAAAATGTGCCATTGTCACAGCAAAGGGACAGTGCGCTGGCCTGTGAGTCCCTGGAAACTCAGGTGCGTAATGTCCCATTGCCCTTCCAAAGTGTGCCCTGTGCCCACACTGGGCAATGCCCACTCATCTGTGTACCACTGCTTCCCCTCCGATTCCAGAGTCCTGGCTTTCTGTGGCTCTCAAAATGACTTCGCACAGCTCTTAATGATATATCATGAGATGGTTGCAGTTGTTGACCAGTTAGGATACCAAGAAAGTCAACAACTCTGAGAAAGAATATAATTACTATTGGGATTGGCATGTACCGTGTGGAGGGACTGGTTAGTGCTTATTTGGCTGGCTGATCCTGACACACCTTCCTTGGCAGATCACCTGTAGTACCAAGATCTAGTAATGCTAGTGCAGGAGCCTGGGGTTGATCCAGATGGGGGAGATTTCTCAAAGGGACACATCCATTCCACTCTTCCAGGATCTGAGCGATTGTCTTTGTGATATGGTCATATTCTGATTTCCTTAGAGGCATCCATTGAAGTAGCATCGTACTTAAAATGGAACAATCTTGTGACATTAAGGAATGCAAAAATGTCCTGAAAGACATGGCAATTGCCCTGGCCACACAGGTGAGCAGAGTGTTTTCCCTGGCCTTTGGTCACCAAAGTAAGTAGTATGCACTGGTGACAGAAACTGTTGAATGGATGGTTTGGAATGATCGTTTTTAATTCATTCAATCCACACCCTCCAAATGAAAAATGATCCATTATGAATTTCCCTTCTGCAAAGTATTCAGTGCTTATATTTTCTAAGAAAAAGACAGTGTGACCCAAACTATTTAATATCCTAGACATAAATTCAGAGCTGATTAATGTCAGTGGAATCTGCCCTTCATCAGAATTCTGGGAATTGGTTCATAATATGTGATAAAGCTATATTCTTGCAGAATATCTTTTATGCTATGTGTCCCTTGACCACTGAAATGATGGCGATTCTGAATGCCATGCAATTATATTTATTCAGTTAAATTTATGACCAGAAATTTTGGAATTTCAGGAGAGAGGCATTTTCTTTCTTTTCACTCTTACAATTTCTAACCACCCTGAATATTTCTGAGGTTTTTCTCTGTGCATATGTTCAGTGAAGACTCATGCATATTTCACTTAATAGGATTAATTATCAGCCTTCCACTAATTATAATTAAAGCCTCCTCAGGTAATTGTGTAAGTTAACTTTGGCAATTCACACATACAGAAGAGTATTTTGTAGAATAATAGCTCATTGTACTGCAAAATACAGTAGAGCATAAAGGGTATGAACTGCAGGATAAAAGGACTCAGAGTTCTATATATTAAGCTTTTCTTATTGTGTGTTTCTATGTGTGCATTTAATTGCAAATTGTGCTACTAAATATATTACATCGTCTGTATATATAGTAATGATCCGTTAATGCAAACCTTCTGACATTAGGCATTTCTAGCAAAAATTACTTCTAAGACATATAACTATTTCTCTCCTCTCTTAATAGATATTAGTATTCTAAGTTCTTGTTAAATAGCTTATGCTTTAGAAGACAAATGCCCTCAAAATTGGTAATTTATATGCAAAACAAATGAGAAAGCCTTTCCTCAAAGCATCTATCCTTGAATGTACAAATTAAGGCTTTCTTCATTTGTGAAGCTTATTTTTTAACTGTTATTTATACCTAATGGTTAGTTTCCACGCTGCTACATTAAGAAGTCAGTGTTTTGAAGATGCCATATGATATCAAAATGGCCATCTTTTGAAATTATGGAATGCTTCATTGCAAAATCAGACTCTAATCTGCAACCAATTTGTGTCAGCTTTCTGCATAGGGGGAAAAAAAAAATAATCTCAAATCCTCTCTTCAACCAGGAATCAGCCGAAGGTTTGTCTTGGTTCCATGAGCCCAGCGCAATTAGGCGGCACGTGAATGCGGGCCACATGCGTCTTTTGCTCTTCCTAGCATGTGTGACTTTGATGTGTTAGGTTGGAAGGCTCCCTCTTTTCTGGGCAACCCTTCCTCCTGGGTCTTTATACTGCTTAGCAGTTGAGTCCAGACTTTGAAACACAGCCTAATTTAGAGGCGGATGCTGCAGCTGCTGCTGTCATTTCAGATGATTTTTTTTTTTTTTTTTGCTTTGATGTCAGCTTAGAATCTTGGGTGTTGTATCAGTAAAGCAGCGTCTGCGATTCACAAAACAGAAAGCACACCATTTAAGCTTTTGTTTCAGCCATTAAATTGAATTTCAACACCTTTTAAACTATCAAAAAATTGTAGTTGAGCAAAAATACATAGAAGTCTGTATATTATTAACTGGAAGAAAGGTATGAATAAAGAATATGTAGCTCTGTGGTTACAGATTTAATATTAGAATCGCTCAATAGCTTATACACACATAATAAAATTGTGGAATGTAAATAAAGAAGCTTCTTTTTTTTTTTTTTTTTTCATCTTGATCCCTTTCTGTCTGATTAATGTGGCACATAGTTTTTCCCTTCTAAATATTTTTCTGCCTCATCTTTAAGACATTATATATTCATGCTGTTATTTTGTTGTGGGTATCTATATACCTTACCATAGCAGGGAGCTGGCTAAATCCTTTGGGGACAGACCCAATACTGGACTTGTTTACTCTTAATTTTCATGAGTTGAAAACCCTATGTCTGAGAAATTAAGTCTGCTGACTTTCTAAATTGGAAATCGCTTCAACATTTCCAAATCATATATTATTTGATATGAAAAAGAGTCTTCAAACCTAAAAGTGAAGATTTGAGGATTAACTGTAGTGAACATAGAGGATCATATGGATAGAATTCTCCTTTCTTCACATGATGGGAGACCAAAAACCAACCAACCAACCAACCAACCAACCAACCTATGGAAAAGAAACATTTATCACTGAATGGATGTCAGAACACAACCTGCCAATGTGTCTGCTGTTCACTTGTTTGTTTTAAATAGGTTTGAAAGAAACTGTTACTGGTTGTAAGCAAGAAAATATGTTGAGTTTTTGTTTTGATATTATTTCATGAAAGTGAACAGAGGAAACTGAATGGCAAATTTGCTACATTATATTGGCAACATGTTACAACTAAATTGCAATTATCAAAAAACAAAAACAAAAACAAACAAACAAACAAACAAAAACACTGTTTCCCCCTTCTGTTCAGAAACTGTCTAATTAGAGTGTATTTTAGAGAGACTTTTTTCAGAATATAACCACAGTAAACTACCTCCATGGGCAAAAGTGATATTAATTGTTGATGATAACAACCAGATTTTAAAAATTAGTCTTTTTCCTCTTTTTATTTTAATATAAAGTATTGACTATAATTTACATATCCTAAAAGAAAGTGGTTAAGTGAATGTTGTACATCCACTCAGTGAAATACTATACAGCCATTAAAAGGTTTATGAAGAGTTTTACTAAGATTACACACTTACATAGGTAAATATCATAAAGTTAGTTAAAGTAATAAAGGAAACACTCATGATGATAATAGTAGGTATCTTTGGTTAATTGGAATTTTATATTTCAACTTTTCTATATATTAAAATATTTATATTGCATAATGATGTACATCTTTTACAAAATGAGAATGTAAAACCATATTATATGCAATGAACTGTTCTTATATAGATAAAGCTGTTTGATATTTAACTTTAAAACATTAAATTCAAACTCATTTAATTCTTCAGAGTTAGCATTGACATACTAATATATGAAAGTATAATGAAGATAGGCTTCTTCTTTTTTCCTCTTTATTTTCTTATGTTTTGTCTAGTTTCAGAATTTTAATTTTTGTATTCTTACTTTGATTATACAGAACAATTTTGTATTACACATAGAGGAGTTTTGCAGTATGACTTCATTTTATTTTCTTATATTTTATAAATCAAGTGTTGTATTTTTAACAAATTTGACAATAATAATAGTTGTGATCCCTTGGCTTATCTGAAAATGTAAATTCTTTTTAATAGGTGATAATAAGGAATTACAGCTTCATAGTGCTAGTGAAGTTATATATGTTTATCCTGAGTTCAGGCTAAATCTGAATAAAACCACACTATCCAATATGGTGTCCCATAAGCACACATGGGTAGTTAAATTTAAGCTACTTAAAGCAACAAAATTAAAAATTCAGGTCTGAGTCACGCTAGCCATTCGAAGGGCTCAATAGCTGCATGTGGTTAGTGGCTCCGGCTTGGACAACGGAACAAGAACTTTTCCATCTCCTAACAAGCTCTGTTGGAAAGGAGCTTGGTGGTAGACACAGTATTCTGAATAATTAACACTCTGCTCTCAGTTTCATTTTTTATAACATGTGTAGAGAGGAAAACTTTCAGGTGGCCACTTACGCTTTCTTTTTTTTCAATTTTGCCATGACACAGATACCTCTGAGAAAGACTAGGAGAAAGAGATACAAAAAAGAAGCCCAGCCTGTGTTGTTTGCCATGTGTGTTTATGTGAGAAGAGAAAATCCCATGATGGAGCAATAGCCTGGACTAAAATCCAATCCATCTTTCATGCCTTTGTTCTTACAATATTTGCTTTTTTTCCAAGACCCAGATGTTTCTTTTTTATTTTAGCATGAGCAGTAGGGCACAGAGCCTTGTGCAAACCCAAAGTGTGGGAAAAACCTGGAGGCTACCAGCCACTTAAAATGAAAGGTGAAAGGAAGAGGAGGGGATGTAACCAAGGGAGGATGGGGAGAAGAGAGACAGCACTAGGAAAACACAAGGAGAAAGCTCCAAGCCCTAAGCAAACACTGGCATAAATATGGCTACCATCTTTTAGGATGTATGCATAATCTTTTGTAGCATTTTTGAGATCGCTTCCCAGCAAGGAACTGTGCTGAGTCTTGTATAGATAGTAAAATTTAAGATCAAAGGAGAGATCGGAGTCATATATTAAAAAAAAAAGATACTTAAAAAATCATAAATATAATAATCTTCAGTACAAAGACAGGGAAATACAGAAATCATAAAAGTGGAATAAAAGCCTTCATTATATTTTAACTTAGTTATTAAATTGTATAATAAAAGTACATTTGTTTTTATAAGAATGTTTTATTGTAAAAAATTCTCAGGTGATATTATATCATAGGCATTCATAGAATGATTGTGGTCCTTCATAAAATATAATTTTATTTACTTCACTCACATGTAGAATTTATTTAACTGGTTTATCAATTTGGAATATTTGGGTTATTTTTGGACTTTGGTATTTAAATGATATTTACCATAGACATCTTTTTTCATGAATTCTTATCCACATCTGTCATTATTTCCTTTGGATAGGTTTAAAAAAATAGAATAGCTAGTTTATAGAGTGAAAATTTGAAAGGCTCTCGATTTTTAGTTGTAAATTTCATTATAAAAATGTGATGATAGTATACATTTTCATTGGTCGTGAATACAAATACCTGTTTTTACTAAAATACCCTTACTGGAATGGGAAGCAAATGAGTAGTATTACTAAAGTTGGAAATTATTCAGTATAATTTTGTGTTCCTCCATGGTTGATAACAAATTTCAATAATGGTCCAAATTCATTGTTAGCAGAACAAAACATCATTTATTGAATTTTACTTCTTCAAAGGACATTTTTAACTAGTATAAAAGTGGACACAATTCCCTTCCCCATATACTAATCTAAATTTCTTACACATATGGGACACATATCAATTGAACAATAGCATGTGAGTATAGCATCAGTTTTCATATCAATAATACTGAAAACAAAATAATGAGTGTTTTAAATTACACTTATGTCAATGGACTATATTCTATATATAGCTCTGTGACACCAATCTGAATTTTTAAAAGTGAAAGTATAATAACCTGAAACAATGGTAAAATCTTCAAACTTATTTTGCAGACCATTAAGAAAACAAAAAATACAGAGAAATATATCTGACATATCTGTATTTATCCAAATTGCCTTTCAGTGGATTTTATCTAATGAAAGCATAAAATATGCTTTAGAAAACAAAAATGGCTAACATTCCATTTTACCATTAAAATTCTTCCAAAGTAGCTTATGACAGATTTCAACTAAATAAAAGAAAAAAGAGAGAGAATCAAACCATAGTGAACTACAAAACACTCACCTTGCTTTTCAATGGTCTGTGAATTTTATAGCACACTCTTGACAGTAGCATTTATTAGGTAGCTTGTGTGCAGTGGACACTTTAGATGAAAGGTTAGGCATAAAGCCATTTGGTAAACAAGCACAAGCACTGATGATTGGACTATTCTGACCTATGTTCGGTTCACATTTCCAATCACTCCTTGCATGCTCTGAGTATGCAGAGTGTCATCACTCTTGGGACACTTATGCTTGGTAATAAAGATTCAAAGACCTAAGTCTGACCACAAGTAGCTTAAAAAATATTTATAGATGGTAGAGACACACAGAACAGTATCTTAAAATATCAATGTCATTATACTTGTCAAGGCTTAAAATGTAGAAATAGGTATGCTAATCTCACCATAAAAATACAGAGTAACTACTTCTTATAATAGAAAAAAGGCATTTAGTGATAGTGGAAACTGTGAAAAACAGGTATGCCACTATTGTTTCTAAATGGTACTTTTAAATTAAACTTAGTTAAATATAAAGCTTAGGGGAGAGCACTTTACCAAACGGGTGTTCTCCAAACTAAAATTATTTGTAGCAATAGTCTTGGATTTACATAGAAATAACAAATTTGGTTGGTATTTATTCATGTCATTTGATGTCTTATAGCTGCATAAAGTAACCTGTTGCCAATAAGTTATATATAAAATTTTTTGTTACTTTTCACACTGGAATTTGAATTTAAATGAATTTTTGGAGGGCAATAAGAGAAAGCTTGATCTGTTTAAAGGTGACATTGTAAACATGGAGACATTTTGCCACTTTTTCCACAAAAAGAAAGTTAAAAGCTCTCCTAGTCTTTGTTTGATGCATGTTTCAGATGTAATGTATTGTGTTATTTGTCAAGAGACCCACCTTACCTGAGATAAGGCTCTGTGTTATTTGTCAAGAGCCCCACCTTACCTGAGATAAGGCTCTATCTCTCACCTTACTTCATGTTAGAATGGCTCCAAAATAGGAGCTCATTTAATAATGATAATCAGATATCCCTATGTAGAAGATTAAATGAGCTCAGCTCATTTAAAATTGTGTTCAAAAGATCAATTTTTGTTGTAAAGATTACTGTGATCTCCAAATAAACAGAGGAATATAATACATTAAAAAAAAAGGTATGATAAGCTTCATAGTAATGTATAACCAACTTCTACTACACTGAGAAAAACAAAAAGCATTTTTTTAATATTGGGAATGAGACAAGAATGTTCACTCTCATCACTCCTATTCAATATATGCTTGAAATTAGCCAGAGCAATTAGAATAGAGAAAGGAATATAAAGGATATAAATAAAAAAGGTAGACGTTAAATTAACCTATTTGCAGATGATATGATATGATCCTATACTTGTTATATCCTAAAAAGACTCTACCAAAAGACTTTTAGATTTGATAAGCAAATTCTGCAAAGTAGCAGGACACAAAATCGATGCACAAAAACATCAGTTTTTCTATGTACCCAAACCAAACCTGTTGGTCAGAAAACACCTAGGAAGAAACTTAACCAAGGAAATGAAAGACTTCTATACTGAAAATTACAGAACACTGAAGAAAGAAATTGAAGAAGAGACTGAAAGGTGGAAAGACCAACCACGTTTGTGGATTGGTGGAATGAATATTGTAAAAATGGCTGCACTACTGAAAGCCATCTATAGATTCAATGCAACTGCCATGAAATACTAGTGCCATTCTTCACCGAACTAGAAAAAAAAAAAAAATTCTAACATCCATATGGAAGAAAATAAAAGACTGAATATGAAAATACTGAACAAAAAGAGCTATTCTGGAGGCATCACAGGGCCTGATGTCGAAATACACTCCAGAGCCTGGGTGACAAAAACACAAAGCAGACGTGGACCAATGGAATGGAGTGGGGGCTGCAAAGACAACCCCATGTAGCTACAACCACCTGACTCTTGAGGAAGATGCTAAAAACATACTGGAGAGCCTCTTTAACAAGCGGTGCTGGATAATCAGATATCCCTATGTAGAAGATTGAAACTAGATTCCTATCAGTCACCCTGTACAAAAAGCAACTCAAAATGGATCACAGTTCTCACTGTAAGACCTGCAACTTTGAAACTGCTAGAAGAAAATTAGTGGAAACACTTTCATCATGTAGACATAGTTGGTGTCTTCCAGAATAGGACTCTAGCAGCTCAGGAAACAAAAGCAAAAATAGATAATTGGAATGTCGTCATATTAAAATGTTTGTTTTTTATCTACTCTGGTAAGGGAGATTTTTTTTTTTTTTGCAAATGTATAATAAATTTTTTTTTTATTCTGTATCCTATAAGCTGAATATCCATTAATCTGTTGTGCTTTAATAGAATGAAATGTTTACAGGCCCTTAAAATACTATTTTTTAAAAACCTAAAGATGCATACCAAAGTTTTTCCAAGATTTTATAATCAATTTAATGTAACATTTATCAGGTTCTAAAATAGTAAGTTTTTAAGGCAATTTTATGTTAGAGACTATTTGTAATATGTAGCAAATGGTACCTTTATAAGAAGAGAGACTGCCAATATATTTTTATAGCTAATCTTTATAAATTCTAATGTTGAGTTTTTAATGATTATTTTAAATGTTTATATAGCTATAGTCAAAACTTGCATCTCAAAGTATCATTTTTTATATTATGGGAAGTAAAGTTTTCAGATTGGCTAATATTTCAATTTCAAGTTTTATATACAGTTTATCTAAAGTTCAAAATACTGTCATCACACCAGTGTTTAACCTCTGTATCCTAATTTGTATACACTTTGAAACTGTACTGCAAAATTATTGTGTGCTTCTTATACTAGGCTTTGTATTGTTAATGAAATTAAAGGATATTTGATAAAAAAAAAAAAAAAAAGCTTCTGCACAGCAAAGGAAACGAAAGTGAAGAGACAGCACAGAAGGAAAGAAAATCTTTACCAGTTACTCTTCTGACAGAGGATTGATATCCATAATATTTATTAAAAGTCAATACATCTAACACACACACACACACACACACACAAAAAAAAACCATCTATAAATAAATAAATGCACCGAACAGACCCTTTACCGAGGAAGTTCCAAAGGCTGACAATTATGGGAAAAATTCTTCAACACCATTTATAAATACGGATTAAAACTACATTCAGATGCCTTCTCACTGCTGTCAGAATGGCAATCACCAAGACCACAAAAAGCAATGAATACCGCCAAGGATGCAGGGGGAAAGGAGCCCTTACACACACTGTGGGTTTGGATATAAATGTGGGCATCCGCTGTGGAAATCAGTATGGAGGTTCCTCAAAAAATAGAACTACCATGTGTGATACATCTATGCACTCCTTTACTAAAGTCACCCTGCACCCAGGGTACCTGCATACCCATGTGGGTTCACAACTTTTCACCTCTCTGATCGAAGCGCCAGACACGAACAGTTCAGAGGAGGAACGGTTAGTTTATTTTTATTCATTTTTTTTTTTTTTTTTTTTTTTTTTGGTACTGGGGATTGAACTCAGCGGCACTCGACCACTGGGCCACATCCCCAGCCCTTTTTTGTATTTTATTAGAGACAGGGTCTCACTGAGTTGCTAAGTGCCTCGCCATTGCTGAGGCTGGCTTTGAACTCACGATCCTCCTGCCTCAGCCTCCCAAAGTGCTGGCTGGGATTACAGGCATGCGCCACCGCGCCCGGCAAGGTTAGTTTATTTTGGCTCACAGTTTCAGAGGTCTCCGTCCATGGCCGGATAACTCCATTGCCCTGGGCTTGAGGTGGGGCAGAACATCATGGAGGCAGCATGTGGCAGAGAAAAGAGGCTCAATGCATGGCAGTTCACAAGCAAAAAGGAGGACAGGAAAGGGCCGGGCACAGAGAGAGTCTCCAACACCATGCCCTCAATGACCTACTCCTTTTGACTCTAGCCATCCTCCTCTTGACTACAGTTTTCAGCACCACCCTGTGAGATCTATTTAAATTCTTAATCCATCAAACAGATTAATTCCCTAAGGAGGTTGGCACCTTCACAATCTAATCAATTTGCCTCTGAACATTGCTGCACTGGCTAACACAAGAATTTTTGGAGGACATTTCAGGTCTAAACCACAACACCATGTTCACAGGAGCATGAGTCACATGGGCTAAATTATGAGATCAGCCAAGGTACTCATCAATGAAGGGATGAACAAGAGGTGGCATGTACACACCACGAAGGGTCATTCAGTCTTCAAGTCAAATGACACCATGTTGTTTGGAGGAAAATGGACAAAACTGGTGATCATCATTCTTAGTGAAATAAGTTAGGTTCAGAAAGACAAGAATCACATATTTGCTCTCCTATGTGGAATCTAGTGGAAAAAAGAGATATAGAAGGGAGACCGTTCGAGAAGAGGAAGGGGCTCTCAGGAAGGGAAACGGAAGGTCCAGGAAAGTAATGTGAGGGTGCAAACGATCAAGGTATTTTATGTTTGTGTGAATGTGCCACAGTAAAACAATTATTCTGTATGATTAAAATGCACAAATAATAAAAAAAGAGGTTCTGTTCCCTAGGAAGCACAGTAAAGGGTCTGGGGTGTTTAGACCGTTCTTGCCTATCCCAGGATGGTGCGTCCCTAGCAGGTTTTAGAAATATCCTTGACAATTAATTATAAGCATGACAGTGAAAGGGGACCTGGGTTAGCTCAAGGTCACCCAGAGAACTGTCCCGCAGGCTGGATGCTATTCAATTATGAAACAATGAAGAGAAGAATGGACTATGGACAGGGTCATTTTATACTTAATCCTAAGAATTCATCATTTCCTCAACAATGTTAAGACTTAGTTTAACCAAACTTGGTTGAACTGGTTTTACTTTGTTCTCTCTCTCATGTTTATGTTGGAACCTACTTCTTTATAATCATAGTTTCCCCCTAAAAGCTGGAACTGACCACATGGTTAATCTATTCCAATTATGACATTTTATTGATGAGAGGAATTCAGTTCAGAGAAGAGGAGCCCATAGCCCAAATTTCTTCCACTAGCTAATTTTACAACTGACACATAAATTAAAATCCTGATACCCATATAAAACTAATTTCTTTGGGTTGATTTATTTTTAAAATGTAGTTAAAAATATGCGATCATAAAAGATACATCCCTAACTTTAAATATTTTTTTTTTTCATTTAGGCTTAAAAACATATATGTGAAGACAGAGTTGGTTTATTTATAGAATACATACGCTGATTGGAGGTCCTCAACATTTTTCTTGAATAAGTCTCATTTGAAAAAATCAGCTTTAATTTTCTGGTTTCAGTGTACTTGAACTAGGGATAAAATTTAAAAACAAACTTGAAAGAAACAGAGTTTAGTTCTCTTCTGGATTAAAAAGCCTTTTCTTATTGGTTATCTTGAATGTATCTAATTCTACATTTTTTTTATTATTATGGCATTGGCCTTTAGCTAGTCTTTCTAAAGTATTCACTATTCATGGAAACAAGAATTGTCTTCCTTTCGAACTCAAATTCCACTGCCTATGAGATAATTAAGTTATATAAATTAACTAACAAGCCCAATTGAAATAAATATCGTGGGTCCACCATAACTGAATTTTGTTAAATGTTCCACTCAGCCAAGGAAACCAACAGGAGTTGAGTGCTCAGTGCTCTGCATGTTGTAGGAATCAATAAATATGCTGTGCAGAGGAGTAGTGGATGGCTTTGAAGAGGTCTTCTATGGAACTAAGTGTGGAACTCAGAATAATTCTTTTCTGTTGCTCGTGCTTTTCAGTTCGCCATTCCTTCCTCCTTTTCTCCATTATCATTGTCTTCATCACCATTAATAACCTAGACCCTGCTGCAAAAAACACTGTACTAGAAATTGTGACCCCGGAATATTAAAGTATGGTCTCTGAGCTCAATGATTTGGAATTTAGCAAAGAAGAAAGAATGTCAAAGGCGAAGTCTTGAAAGCCTTGAGGGAAATCAAGGAAAGTTAGGGTTTAGGCAAAAATTTCCCACAATTTTCCATATTCTTCTGGACCTTCTAAGAGAAGACAGTATGTTAATTTGATTAAGAATACTCAGGGACTCAGGAGGTTGAGGCAGGAGGATTGCAAAAGGGCTGGGGATGTGGCTCAGTGGTTAAACGTTCCTGGATTGAATCTCTGGTATTAAAACAAAACAAAACCACAAACAAAAAAACCCAGTAACAACAACAACAACAACAAAAAAGCCAACCAAGTTTTCAGAAAGCTTTTGATTTTCTGTACCAACAACATAATGAATCTATAGAGATGTCAAACAAATGTGGAAAATATCTAAAATACAAACGTTGATTTACGTGATTTCCATAGCACTGGAAGCAGATTAGATATTCAACTCTGCGTCATTAAAATCTTGAGCATCTCTCTTTTAAGTCTCTTACACAGAAACACCTGGATTTGATGAGCAAATATCGCAGGGAGACTCTAAAGATGCAAGCAGATCCAAAATACCTCACTCAGTTGTAGTTAAGTTAAATTAGTATGTTATTTAGTATGATCAATAAACATAAATGTAGCATGGACTGTTATGCAATCACTAAAATAACTTTATGAAGGATTTAAAAAAAAATAATTTAAAAACTTTTGGACACAACTGTTGGTATAAAACTGTTGTATAAAACTGGCAATATATTATACTAGTTATGTGCAGACAGTCATATAACATCCTGAAAGAGCATATATACTATAAAGATTACTGGTTATTTAAATTCTTTTACATCCCAAACCTTGTTTATTTTTAAAAATTTGAGACAGGGACTAAGTTGCCCATGCAGGTCTCGAACTTCTGTTCCTCCTGACTCAGCCTCCTGAGTGGCTGGGTGCACTACCACACTTATCAGCAACAGGAACTTTAATTTGTACTTATTACAGTTACTTCATATATTTCAGTCTTTCCTAGTCTACCATATAACAGATGATGTGTTCTTAAATAGCCTCCAAAATTTATAAATTCACAGAAATTTCCATTGTTTTCAGATCTTGTCGAGGACAAATTTCCGGCTCAAGGACCCACAAGCTGTGGGTGATTCACATGTTGTGAAGGACCAGGACAAGGCAATGCCATCACCATGTCTCATTAAGTCACTGTGCTAAATTTATGTGCTTAGACAGTAATACAGCTTGAAAATTGTCTTTTTCTGAACAAGAATTGCATTAGCAGATTATAATGGAGAGAGAATTATATTTCCATACAGATGCTATAACTCAAATTTCTGTTTGTAGGATATAACATATTTTCAAGTATATGATAATAAATAAGTCTGGACTACATGACAGCTATCCACTTAATTCATTCCAGATGCAAAAGTCCATTTAAGCTACTTACTCTGTAAAGGTTAAAAAACATTTTTATACTTTAGTTTATTGGGAATTTGGTGAAAAAGGTAATGGATTTCATAAAAATGGATAGGGAAAATGAAATTAGAATTGGGTTACCCAAGTGTTGAATAGATAAGCAAAAACATAAAAAATCACCATTGCTGATTTCTTTATTGCGTACAGTTTAGTTCCAGTGCCTCACCTACATTCTTCTTGCCTGACTTTTGTTAGAAAAGGTCACATTTTGAGTAATTGGCTGAAAGCATAATTAAAGCTAATTAACAAGTAATGCAAGCAAGGCTGCACAATTATAGAAATAATTTTTACAGTGATAAACTACAGCAGAAAGTTAAAGTGCTGCAGCTCCAAAAATACATTTTCCCTAAGCCTTGTTTAAACTGCTTCCGTGAGATAAAGTCAAGAAATGGTATGAAATTATGCACATATTTAACAATATGCTGTTTGGAAATTGTTATTTCTTCCTCCAATTAACCCAGCCCATGTATCCCTACCAAATTTAAATGGACCATGAAGTTCATTTTACAAATGGTAGAAAAGACTGCTTTCTGTAAGCAAATGAACTACATAGAACAATAAAGTTTTATTTCTTCTTTTATTCTTATATTGAAAGTCATTGTGCTTTCAGATTTTTAAAACTTGCAATATAACACTAGCCAAATAGTGATATAAAATGTTTACAAAGTATAAATTTGTGGAGGAAATTGGTTGATATGAGATGAATGTACAATATGCTATTCTTTTTTTTAAACTTATTTATTTATTTTTAATTTGTTCCTTTTAGATATGCATGACAGTAGAGTGTATTTTGACATATTATACATACATGGAGTAAAATTTGTACTACTTAGGATCCCATTCTTGTGGTTGTACATGATGCAGAGTCTCACTGGTGGTGTAGTTCTTACGATTCTCTACAACTTAATATGCACAGATGTATCTAAAGTAATGCTTTACCGAATAGAAATGCATTCCTTGTAAGAAACTTTATTTTCTAGGGTTCTGAAAGATTTTTTTCTATTGCAAAATTTTACGAACCACACCAACCATGCAATAGTATAAAAAACAAAGAGAAGGTTCTTATGTCTCAGACTTTAATTGCATTATGTTATGGTGGATTTATCAATAACAGGCAGTAAGGATGAAAAATTCAAGATTATCCAGGGGTGCTTATTGGAATTATGAGAGGATTTCTTTCTCTCCTGCTTTCTTTCTGCAATTTGTTTTCTCTGCTTTTGCTTTCCAAGTCCATAACTCAAACATTTTCAAATTTCCCTCAACTCTCTTCTTGCATCAAACCAATCTCCATAGTTGATGGAGCTCATTCTTCAAAATATTTCAAACCTATTTCCACATTCTACTCCCAGTGATACCTTTTCCAAGTTAACATAACTTCTCACTTCACAATTGCATTTGTCTTTTAATACTTCTTCTATCTGACAATGTTTCCCTAAAATTCATTCTTATTTATTCTATGAAAAGCATCTTCCTCAATCTGCAGACATCTTGTAGGCTTTCTTGACTTTTGTGTCCAATGTTGAGTAGAACACTCCAATATCAGTCTTTTTTGTTTTCCTCCCACCACAACAAAGGATACAGTGAGGGCTAGGAATGTGGCTCAGTGATAGAATGTTTGCCTAGCATGCAGGAGGCCCTGGGTTCAATTCCCAGGGTGGGGGGGTGGAAGAAAGAAAAAAGGGCTGTGTGATCCTTCAAATAGTTAGAATATAGCCTCTGATGTTGAGTCTTTTTTCACTCATTGTATGAGCCTCGGATGGTAAGTGCTGTGGCTGAGACTTCAACCCAGGCTCTTCGATTTGACAACATATAAACTGTAAAGTGGTTCTCAAGGTTTAAGGTGCACCGAAATTCCCCTGGGATCTAGTCAAAGTGCAGATCCTGATCCACTGAGTCCGGAGTGGGGCCTGTCATGGTGATATCCTGATACAGTGCTGTGAGCACTGCCATCAATAAGCATCTACACACATGCTACTCAGAGAAATATTACTGTGAAAAGTAAGAAATGCAGGTCAAAAAAATATTTTTGGAGCAGCTCTTACAAGGACTTGAAGAGTATTTACTTTTCTTACTCAAAGAGAGTACAGTTTATTAAAGAGGGAACCAAAGACTAAAAAAAAATGACTGTAATATAGGACAGAAAATGGCAGATGTCGACAGGGAAACACAAAGGGAGAAATGATAAGATGTGCCAATTATGTCAGATTAAGGAGAAAGACAAACGCTTAAGAAAGTGCATTCAGGTTAGGCTATAACAGAGTGCCATAGACCTGATGGTTTATAGTATAGAAATTTATTTCTAATGGTTCTGGAGGGTAGGAGGTCCAAGACCTAGGCCACGGCAGATCTGGTGTCTGGTGACAATCTCCTCCTTGTTGTTGCCAGTGACTGTCTTTTCATGAGACCTCCCAGCCAAGAAGGAGAAAAGTCATTTCTCCTATAGTTCGTATTGTAGGGATCCTAATCCCATCATGCAACCCCACCTTTGTGGACCTCATCTGCCAACTAAAGGTCATATCTCCTAATATCATTATATTTTGGATTTCAAAGTAGGAATTACAGGAGAAATTTTAAAAAATAGATTCTGTCCATAGTTCTTTGCCTGTACCATACCAAGTTTATGTCCTTCTGGTTTGCAATCTACATTCATCCTATCCCAGCAGTCCACAGTACCCTTCACTCACTCCAGTATCAACTCTATAAAGTCCCAGGGCTCATCTGGAAGACACTTAGATCAGGTATGGTGAGACATGAAGAAGAATTCATCCAAAGGCAAAATTCTTATTAAGCCATGACCCTATGGAACCAAAGAAACTACATGCTTCCCAACACACACAGGTAGATGTTCCATTCCCAAAGAGAAAAGTAGGCAGTAGGGACTAGTGTGATGCTTTCCAAGCAAGCCCCCAAACCCAGTGTAGCAAACTGCAGGACATCTGAAGACGCGAGAGTCATGCTCTTTAGGGTCAGTGCTGTGCTGCCGAAAGCCCCTGCTGAGGTGGGTCCTCCCTGCCCCTTTGGCTTATCAGGACACTGCCAATGCAGAGATGTGGGATTCCAGAGCTCCGTGCAGAATAAATAGAATTCCAAGAGCAATCTGACCACTGACAAAAGCATTCTGGATTGAAGAAATTGCTAGAACCTGAGCACAAAAGTAAGATACTGTGAGACATTTGTAGGAAACATAAACAAGGCTGTGTGGCTAAGCTGTTAGGGGACGAACACATAGAAGAACACAGAAAGGAAGCTTGGAAGAGGCCTAAGAAACAGAGAAGAGCATTTTAAGGACGGGCCGATGTGAAATTGGCCTCAATTCCACATGGGAGAACAGCATTATGATACTCTATTCGAGGCATTGCTTGAATATTTTTGGAATGATTCTTAGACCAGCCCAGACTAGTCATTTCCCTTAAAGGAGTAGAGTTGTTGTTGTTGTTGTTTTTGAATCCCTGTTCAACTCTGCAAAAATTTATGAAATCAGTGTATAGTGTCATAAGAACATATGAGGTGTAGTAGTAAATCCCTGACCACAAGGATATAACCACACACCAGAGTTGGTATAATGATTGATGATATGATAATTACAGATGTGATTGTGTAAGAGTGAGTATTATGAATTGGCAGTTGTATATGGCATAGAGGTGATGTTATATGAAGAGCCATGAATGGCAAAAAGTAAACTTCTTATGAACGCCTTTTCAATTCTAATTCTCACATACAAGATTTTATATGATACTTTCTTTATACATAATTATTCTGATTGACACAAGTTAAGGCACATTATTTGTGACCAACTTTACGGTCGCAGGGGTTACTGCGATCTTCTTGATTCTCTGTACAGAGTGGAGGCATCAGAGTTCTTAACTGTATCCCTTTCTCCACCAAGTCATCAAATAAAAATGTAAGTTAAATATGGTGCTCACTAGGCAATGCAGATTCAAGTCATCCCTAATAATAAAGAATTTAATTAAAATAGCACCTTTTCTCATTTCTAAACAATTCTTTTAGCTTCCTATTTACGTTGGATTATTGCCCCTTGGATTATTCTTTATATAATTCTAGAGTTGTTATTGCCAATAATAATCTGGGACTTTGAATGGTTCCCTTCCTACCTATTCTCAATTCCTGTTAGGTTGTCAGTTCCTGATACCAGTATCACTCAGTATCATACACATTTTCCAAAACACACATCCAGCACTTTTTATTGTACCAAGAAAGGTCTAAAAGTGTAACAATACTGCTCCAAAATATTCATATTAATATTGTAAAAATACAAACCATATAAAGCATCTGGGGAGGTGGTAGTTCAGAATGAACCCTTGTGGATACTCCAAGTAATAAGAACTCAACTTAAGAGTGAGGCATAGAAATAAAATATCTACCTCCCCTTTAAAGATCCTCTAAGATTTAAAAGCTGTTTTGGGGACTTTTCTCCCTCTACATATTTTCCTCTTCATAGTTTCTTTGCTATCCTGGTGAAGGGGGCATTTGTGAGCAATTCCCTCTCGATGTTTTTGATGGCTACAGTTACTTCTAGGCAATGAAGTGAGTCATTTCTCCAGAAATTTGAAAATTTAAATGTCTATGCTATGTCCAGGAAAAGTCAAGAGTGGTTTTTCTTTTCTCAGGAGAGATTTACTTGAGATCTTTACATTATGGATGAGCACACATTTGAGAGCAGTTCTCTTTATTTTCCTTGATAAAAGTATAATTAAGAGTTAAACAATGTACTAGTGACTAGTTTTTATTAGTAAGGAAGCTGATCCAAGAATAACAGCAGAGGGACAGGATCATTAAAATAATCACTTCCTGATTATTCAGACTCTAGTTATCTACTCATTTTAATAAAGCATTTTCACCCAAATACCTTGAAAATGCAGGTAGGCATTTGCATACCCTTATGTGCTTCTACACACATGTGTGGAAAAGCATTTCCTGGCTAAGGCAGACAGACATCACTGATCATGTCACAAATTATATGGTGACAAATTATATGGTGTCAACGAAGTTGCAGTACAAACAGGTGATATGTCATTTTATAAGTTAAAAAAAAATTCAGCTTTACAGTACATAGATAATGAAAGTGAATGAAATTCTAACTCTCAAGATAATATTGAAGCAAATGATTAATTTCTGATACATAACTTCTGGGCATGGTATCATGTGTTTGTGTCAGTCAGAAGTGTGTGTTGTGTTAATGGAGCCAAATGTTTTGGGAGTGTAAACAAGTGTCATATGCTTCATCCCTGCCAGACTCTCTCCATTTGATCAAACCTTTTTATTTGAAAAAGGATTTTCCATGGAGGTCAACATCATTGCCAAATAGCAGGAGTTAAGGAAACTTAAAATTCTGTTGAAAGAAAATATGGGAGAACATTTTCAGTTCCCTTTTTGAAAACGAGAAAAATTAAATCACTAATATTTTACAAAAAGAAAAACATTCTCAGAATGCCTGTTCATTTTACGCATAAGCTTTTCCTTTCTGATTTATTTTCACGTGAAGTTCCTCAGTCCCTGTTCTTTTTAATATGCCGCAAAGTTTGTCTGAAATAACTCTAAACCATGACATTATGGGCCATTGTTGATAATTAGATGAGTCAACTCTTTGTTGCTGTTACCAAAATACTTGACAGGCATTAACTTAGAGGAAGAAAAGTTTGTTTGGGCTCATGGTTTCAGAGGTCTCAGTCCATCCATGGTGAGCTAGCTCCATTGCTTTGCACCTGAGGTGAGGCAGAACAGCATGGCAGATGGGCATGGAGGAGGGACCCTGCTTAGCTCTTGGCAACCAGAAAGGAGAGAGAGATGGAGAGAGAGAGAGAGAGAGAGAGAGAGAGAGAGAGAGAGAGAGAGAGAAAGAGAGAGAGAAGGGGTAAGGGACAAGATAAACTGTTCAAGCCCTCAGAAACCTACTTCCTCCAAATTTGTCCCACTGGCCAACTTTCCATTCAACTACTAATCCATCAAATGGATTAATACATCTACGAGGTTAGAGCCTTCATGATCCAATCATTTCCTAAAAGTCCCACCTCTGAACACTCCTGCATTGGGGACCAAGTCTTCAACACATGAGCTTTTGGGGAGCATTCCAGATCGTTCCAGTATAACAGTAATGAAGACCATGAAAAAATACATGCACATGTACAGAGTCTGATAGAAGAATATTTGAATGACTTTTATACAAATCTAGAATACTGAGGGTCTCGCCTGTTGACAGTGATTGAGATGGAATAATTAGAGATGAAAAGGATTTTTGATCTCAGAGAAAGAGACAGGCAGGCAGAATTTATCCATAAAACACAGTTTTGGGGCTACTTAACACTAAAGAAATTCATAAATCTTTCCCTCTCTTCTCACAGTTCCCTTGGAAGAAAAATCATCCACAGATGACAACTGTAGTCTGAAGAAATCACAGGAACATCCACCTCCTCTTGTAGTCATTTTTGCATTTTCAACAAAATTGGTTGTCTGTGTTTTTTCTTGGGTTACGTTGTTGAAAATTCAGATAAAAACTGATGCAGGTTGATTTCAATTTCCAAAGACTCTTTTTAGTAATAGCACTAACATGTAAAAAAAAAAAAAAAAAAAAAAAATAGAGGGCTGAGCTGGGTGAAGGGAACTGTATAGAAACCAGTGTGAGGGGGAGTGATGAAGGGTGTGGTTTTGATTAGGGGATCAAGAAGTCTTCTTTGGTCAAAGACACAGCTAAGCTGAGACCTGGAGGAGCCCAGGTGGAAGGAATCGTAGACTTGAAAGTGAAGCTAAAAAAGAGCTTGGTGGTTTGATAAACATAAAGAGCCCATGTGCAAAAAAAAAAAAAAAAAAGTATTCAGGAATGCAAACTTTGTTAAGAGAAGCAGATATTAATTTTATAGATCATAGACAAAAATTGGTTTTACTTTAAATATAAGTGAAAATTGCGTAAGGAGTTTCACGGTGGGCAGTGTTACAATCCAACAAACATTTAAAAATACTATGGCACTTGCTATTGTGAATAACAGAGAATGGAGGAGGGAAAAAGAAAAGGAAGAAAGATTGGTGTAGAAACTTATTAGATAAATGTAGGGAAAGACAAGGGTGGCTGGGGCTAGAGTGGGGGCACTGGCTATGAAAAGAACAAATCATGAATTTAAGGTGTATGTGGAGATTTTCCAACACATGTGATGTTGGGCGTGAAAGAGATGTGTCTAGAAAGCGTGGATCTGGGGTGGGATAGTGCAATGTGCTCTTCATTACACAAGGTTGCCCTGCATGAGCTCTCCATCTATTTTAGAAAATGGAGTAACAATATCTCCAAATATTTCTGCTGCATTTTCTATTTGTTTCCTCAATTCTGTCAGTTTTTGAGGCATGTATTTTGGGGTCCTGTTGCTAGGTGTTTTATCTGCCTGGTCAGTTGATCATCTTATCACTTTCTCTCCAGCAATGATCACTATCTGCAGAATCATGCTTTTTTTTTTCTTCTTTTTTTTTGTCCTAAAGCCTACCTAGTCTGATTTTAATATAGTTTCCCAAGCTATCTTTTATTATTATATTTTCCACCATTTTGAACTAAATACATCTCTGAATCTAAAATCTACATTTTGTAGACAGCAAACATGGAGATGATTTTTAAAATCTATCTTCAAATCTTTGAATTTTACCATGCCTTATATATTTTGTTGTTGTTGTTGTTCTTCTTCTACTTCTCCATTATTGCATTCTTTTGTGTGGAATGAATATTTTCTAGTATATTATTTTAATTTTCATGTTTTTTAAATTATATTTTGAGCTGATTTTTAGTGGCTTCCTGGGAATTGCAATTTTCACCTTAAAACAAATTGTTGAGATTGACATCAATTTAATTTCAATACCATATGAATATTTTGCTAAAAGTATTACTTTTAGTTGTATACTTTCCCTCTTTCTTTTGCTACAGCTATTATACAAATTTAATTTTATATATTATCAGCTTATCTACAGAGTTGTGTAATGATTGATGCCTATGTTTGCCTTTTAAATAAGATAGAAAAGTTACAAATAAAGTTACAAATAAAGATATTTGTTCTGTCTTTATACTCATTTTTATTCATTACTTTTACTGATGCTTTTTATTTCTTCGTGTGGATTTGAGTTAATGTCCATTGTTCTGTCATTTCAGTCACAAAGACTGTCCCTGAGAGGCAGAATTAACAGTGCCAAATTTTCTGTTTTTGTCCTAATGGAACTGCCTTAATTTCTTCTTTATTTTCGGAGGCTATTTTTTAAAAATATTTATTTATTTGTTTTAGTTGTACACAATGTTTTTATTTTTATGTGGTGCTGAGGATTGAACCCGGGCCGCACATGTGCTAGGCAAGCGCTCTACCACTGAGCCACAACCCCAGCCCCTGAGGCTAGTTTTGCTAGATGTAAAATTCTATTTTGACACACTTTTTCTCACTACTCCTTTTGACTATGTTATATCACTGCATATGGTCTCTATGTTTTCTAATAAGATATAGCTACTAATCTTATTGAGGATTACTTGCATGTGATGAGTCATTTTTCTTTTCTTTCAAGATTTTCTCTTTGTTTTTTACTTTTCTTAGACTGTAATATGACTGGCTGTGCTGATAGAGATTTTTTTTTTTTTTAAGATTATTTTTCTTGGAGCTCATTGAGCTAATTCTATACGTGATTTATGTTTTTCATTGCATTTGAAAAGTCTCAACCACATTTTCTTTAATTTTTTTTTGGGGGGGGGCGTACCAGGGATTGAACTCAGGGGTATTCACCCATATTCCCAACCCTATTTTTTTTGTATTTTATTTAGAGAGAGGGTCTCACTGAGATGCTTAGCACCTCACCATTGCTGAGGCTGGCTTTCAACTCGCAATCCTCCTGCCTCAGCCTCCTGAGCTGCTGGGATTACAGGCATGCAGCACTGCTTAGGCTCTTCAATTTCTTTACCCTTCTTTCTCTTTACTTGGAATTTCCATTATGTGTGCTGTAGACTTCTGAGGCCTTGTTCATTTTATTCATTTGACTTCTTTCTTCTCCTCAGACTGCATAATCTCTTGAACTGTGAAACCTGCTGGTTCTTCAGCAAGGTGGACTCTGGTTTTGAATCCAACTGATGATTTTTTTTTTCTTTTCAATTATTGTATCTTTTAAATATAGAACTATTCATATCTTTTAATTTTTAATTTTATTATTATTTTTCATTTGTCCTAATTAGTTATACATGACACTAGAATGCATTTTGACACATTGTATACAAACGGAGCACAACTTCTTCTTCTAGCTGAACATGGTGTATAGTCACACTATATACATGTAATCATACATGTCTATGCAGTAATAATGTCCATCTTATTGCACTGTTCATCCCATCCCCATACCCCTTCCCTCCTGTCACTCCCCTCTGCACAATTCAAAGTTGATTCATTCTTCCCCACCCACCCACCCCATTATGGATTAGCATCCACTTATCAGAGAAAACATTTGGCCTTTTTTTTTTTTTGAGGGGGGGGTTTGGTTTATTTTGCTTAGAATGATATTCTCCACCTCCTTCCATTTACCTGCAAATGTCATAATTTCATTCTTTTTTAAGGCTGAGTAATATTCCATTGTGTATATGTACCATGTTTTCTTTATCCATTCATCTGTTGAAAAGCATCTAGGTTGGTTCCAGAGTTTAGCTATTGTGAGTTGAGCAATGGTACAGAATAGAAGACACAGAGACAAACCCACATAATATGGTTATCTAATACTAGACAAAGGTGCCAAAAGCATACTTTAGTGGAAAAGATAACCTATTCAACAAATGGTGCTGGGAAAAATAGAAATCCATTTGTAACAAAATGAAATTAAACCTCTATCTCTCACCCTGCACAAAAATCAACTCTAAGTGGATCAAAGACTTTGGCACTAGTACAGAGACCCTGTGCCTAATAGAAGAATAAGCAGGCCCAAATCTTCATCACGTAGGCTTAGGACCCGACTTCCTTCAAAAGACTCCTAAAGCACAAGAAGTAAAATTAAGAATCAATAAATGGGATGGATTCAAATTAAAGAGTTTCTTCTCAGCAAAGGAAACAATCAATGATGTGAAGAGGGGGCCTATAGAATGGGAGAAAACCTTTACCACCTGCACCTCAGAGCATTAATCTCCAGGATATATAAAGAACTCAAAAAACTTACCAACAACAAAACAAAACAAAACAAAAATATCTCAATCAATAAATGGCCTAAGGCACTGAACAGACACTTAACAGAAGAAGGAATACAATTGATCAACAAACATATGAAAAAATGTTCATCATATGTAGTGATGAGAGAAATGCAAATCAGACTACTCTAAGATTTCACCTCACTGTAGTCAGAATGGCAATTATCAAGAATACAAACAATAATAAGTGTTGGTGAGAATGTGGGGGAAAACGCACACTCATACATTGCTGGTGGGACTGCAAATTGGTGCAACCACTCTGGAAAGCAGTATGGAGATTCCTCAAAAAACTTGGAATGGAACCACCATTTGGCCCAGTTCTTTCTTCCCTTTTTAAAATTCTCTATTGATACTCTTGGTATCTTAGTATTTACACATTTCTCTTTAATTCTTTCAATATGTTTCCTTTAGTCACTTGAATATATAATGGGTGATTCAAAGTCTTTATGGACTAAATCCAAAACAAAACCTGTACTCCCTCAGATAAATGGTCCATTGAAGGTTTTTCATCTTTTTACGTGTCACACTTTCTAGTTTTGTTTTGCATGTCTCTCTCTTTTTTTAAACTTGATATGATAGGTAATAAGTCTGTGCCAGTCTCTTTGGGCTGCCATAACAAAATATCCTCGATTGAATGGCTTGGAAAATAAAATTTATTTTCTCAGAGTTCTGAAGTTTGGAAGTTTAACCTTAAGGTGCCTGCAGGGTGAGTGTCTGGGGAGAGCTTGGTCCTTGGCAAGAGGCTGCCTGGCATCTCTCTGTGAGCTCATATGGTCTTTCTTTGGTTTCTGCACACAAAATGAGGAGGAAGACAAGGAGGAGGAAGAGGGGAAAGTTTGATTTCTCTTTTATAAGGACACTGATCCCATCACATCAGGACCCTGCCCTTATGATCTCATTCACATTCCATTACCTTAAATATTTCCTTGGAGGTCCAATTCTTTTTTTGTTTTAAACTCTTATTTGTTATATATGACAGCAGAATGCATTACAATTCATATCATATAGAGAGAGCACATAATTTTTCACATCTCTTGTTGTACTCAAAGTAGAGTCACACCATTTGTGTCTTCATACATGTACTTAGGGTAATGATGTCCATCTCATTCCACCTTCTTTTCTACCCCATGTCCCCTCCCTTCCCCACCAACCCCTTTGCCCTATCTAGAGTCTGTCTAATCCTCCTAAGCTTCCCCCCAACCCCATTATGAGTCAGCATCCTTATATCAGAGAAAACATTTGACACTTGGTTTTTTGGGATTGGCTAACTTCACTTAGCATTATATTCCCTTGGAGGCCCATTTCTAAACTCAGCTACACCCGTGGTTAAGGCTTCAACTTATGAATTTTGAAGGAGACACAAACTTCCAGTCCATAGCAGTTTTGCAACCCCTCTGGTATCAGGGCTCCTCCGACTTCCCAAATTTTGTCGCGTCTTAAATGGTACTTGCAGATTGTATTGTCTCAGTAACGAAAGGCGGGAGTGCTCTTCTTGCCCTCTCCAGCTGGGATGAAATGTGAATGAATCTAAGAGCTTTAATATCCTGGGGATAGAGATTCTCTATGGAGCAGGATGTTTAGGCATCACGTTCACTGTGTCCTGGTGCTCCGCCTTGTCACAGGCAGGCTGCAGGACTGCTGGCTTTTCACAGCTATTGCCTTGTGGAGAGCTGGGAATGGAAACAGCCTGACTTACAGCGTCATAGGTCCTTGTTGTCTAAGGAGGCTTCATGGTTTCTCTTGCCTGGAAGATTTTCAGCTTGCTGGTTTTGGAAGTGATCCCTCACCAACAGAGTCAAGATTCCTTTGCTCAAAAAAGTATCAGATGGACCCCCACGTGACATCTAACCCTGAGCAGGTGAGGTTGGCAGCGGTGTATTAGCCACATGTAGAAGGGGCTGTGGGGGCGGGTGCTTTGCACTAATAGAAGAATGAGGAGCCTCTTGTTCCTGATGGGAGGATATACTTGGCCTCTTTGCATGATTTTGTGGGTTAGCAAGGAGGCAGAACTGGTTAAACTGGGGAGATGTATCTTGCTTAAGTTAGTTTATTTGCTTGTTTGTTTATTCATTTATTTATTTATTTTTGTGGTGCTGGTGATTGAACCCAGGTATAGCTGATGCAGATAATGGGAGAATCACCTGGGTGGGGAGCCTATCCAGCTGTGTAGGAGTCATAACTGACAAGATCCATTGGGGCCCTGTGAGGCGCAAAGATATGAATACAGCAGGTGGCCTTAGAATACAGTTCTAAGATAGCAGGTCATACAGTACAGTCTTTTGTTTGTTTGTTTGCTTGCTTATATTTGGTTTAACCAGCCAGTGGTGTTCGTTAATTTCTAGAGTTCTAAAATTGGCTCATTTTAATTGCTTTGTTATTATTTTTGCTGGTTTTGTGGGAGGGTTTTACTAAGATTCTTACTCCACCATTTTATTTTATTTTTTAATTTTAACTTATTATATGTGACAACAGAATGCATTACAATTCATGTTACACATTTAGAGCACAATTTTTCTTGTCTCTGGTTGTACACAAAGTAGAGTCACATCATTCGTGTCTTTATACATGTAGTTAGGGTAATGATGAACATCATATTGCACTGTCTTTTCTTTCACCACTTATATGTAACATAGTTCTTGAAACACTGGCCAGAACAATTAGACAGACGAAAGAAATTAAAGGGATATGAATAGGTAAAGAAGAACTCAAATTAGCACTATTTGCTGACGATATGATTCTATACCTAGAAGACCCAAAAAATTCCCCCAGAAAACTTCTAGAACTAGTAAATGAATTTTTCAAAGTAGCAGGATACAAAATCAACACCAATAAATAAAAAGCATTTCTGTGTATCAGTGACAAATCCTCTGAAAGGGAAACGAGGAAAACTACCCCATTTACAAAAGCATCAAAAAATAAAATAAAATAAAATACTTGGGAATCAACTTAATGAAAGAGGTAAAAGACCTCTATAATGAAAACTACGGAATGCTAAAGGAAGAAATTAAAAAGACCTTAGAAGGTGGAAAGATCGCACATGTTCTTGGATAGGCAGAATTAATATTGTCAAAATGAGCATACTACCAAAAGCACTATACAGATTTAATGCAATTTCAATCAAAATCACTCCATCATTTTAGAAGTCAATTTCTAGTCTTTCTTGATTTGAAAATTAGAATGGGGATATTGGATGACTTGGAGACCCTCTTTGATTGAAGTGGTCTCTCTCAAAGGATTTTCATTCTGCTTGGAATCTCCCAAATATATCCATTATTGATGTAGAGGAGATAGGAAGTTGGTCTCACAAAACAAAAATAAGATAGAAAAAAAACCTAAGATATACTCTTCTATAATTTTCACAACAACTAGCCACCTAAGTGGTCAGAGTGACACTTTTAAAAATCTGCCCATTTTTCTGTATTTAAAAAAATTCTGATATTAACATGTATCCCTTGACTGTTTAGAGAGTTGAAAAGTTAAGTCTCTTTTAGAACTTGTTGACAACTCACAATAATTCGTAGTCATGGCATGATGCCATTATCAGGTATTAATAAATCAGTCAGGAAGAATTTCTTAGGAAGGCATTGAGTTTAAGAGAAATAGCTTGTTTTTTGAAGTTAGACATACCTATGATTTAAACCTCTCTCTCTCTCTCTCTCTCTCTCTCTCTCTCTCTCTCTCTCTCTCTCTCTCCAGTGCTAAAGATCACACCTAGGACCTGGAACTTCTTGACAAGTGCTCCACCAATGGGCAGTACCCCAGCACTGAGATTTAATCTTATTTTAGCATTTTATATTAAATTTATATTAAATATTCTGCATTTAAATGTAGTTCCCATGTCTTTAAGAAAGAAAAATAAAACCACAATTGTGAAGAGTTAAATGAGGTGATACATAGTACGCCTTCAACAAATGTCAAGTTGCTTCTCCATCCATAGCAGAAGGGAAGGAGTTCTGAAGAGCTCAGACAGAGGGTGAGTGAAGAAAAGGAAAGACCTTGTTATGAATATGGCTTTAGTTTTATGTAAACTCACATAGAGATGTCTTTTCAGTAACACGTAAGAACATGATGAAATCCTAGTTGAAGTGATGTGGAATACAATTGCCTATAGTCATTCGGCTTGGTTTCTAATTTTTAACTTTTTGTTTCACCAATACAATGTAGTTAGTATAAGAAAATTTCAAAGATTTCAAAATTTACCTCTCTACTTTTGTAAATTATTAAATCACATAAGTATACACTTGTTAAATTGCAGTTTTAGTCATTAAGTTTTAGTCATTAAGTTTTTCAATTCCGTATATATCCTCAGAATATTTCAGACTTCACAGTTCTTAATATTTAAAGAGGGATGATATCTGGTTAACTGTATACAAATTTCCTACTGTCACTAACTAATGGGAAGCCGTGGTCTCTAAAACTATTATAGACTGAACCTCTGTAGTGAAAGGATAAGGAATCCAGCTGCTCAGACTGCTTCAGTGAATTTGGAATGAGAGTTGTCTGATTTTTTTTTTTTTCAAAAAAAGATTTATAGATATAAACAAACTGTATTCTAGAAGATTTTTTTTTTTTTTTCCAGTAAGGGGGAAAAAAATTGCTCTGAAAGAATTTGCAAATGCCTTGTGATTTCTGCAAAATTGTGGAAGTAGCAGAGCAGCGAGCCTGCTCATCCTTGATTTCCCCAGATGTCCAGGTCCATTCACTCACCAGAGGAGAATGAGATGCAGACCCAGTGCTGTCACATGTCACTTTGACAAGACATAATCTCCGATCTTGTTTGTGGACGCCTTCCCTTCTACCTCTAGCCTGCTGCACTACTGGTGGTCTGCCCGTGTGCAGCACAGATCTCTCTCTCTCTCTCTCTCTCTCTCTCTCTCTCTCTCTCTGGACTGCATGCTTTATTTTTCAAGTAGCTTCGGAGAGCATATGTCTTCATGTGTGGTTGCTCCTTCCTTCTCCCAATACCTTCTTGTGCTACATAAACAATCTTCATCTGCCCCCTCAGATCTGGGACGCATGGGACTTTCACAGATGTCGGCTTCCTTTTCAGCCTGTTTGCCTCTGGTGAACATGGTCTTCAGATAATGGCTCCCTTCCTCCTCTGTTCCAAATGACTCGGAATGCAGATTTCCCCCCTCCTTTCAACTCAGTTTCCTTCTGTGACCCCAGCATGTTTTCGTCCCCTTTCTTCTAAGTCTCTCTTTGTACTAGCTCTCCAGATGGGATCAAGGTGAGCTCTTTCTGCTCCTGATTTTATTCTCCTTACAACTATTTGGTTTTCAAGAACAGGAAGAGGCAAACTTCACACATTAAATATTTCACAGGCACGGCCACCTACATTCTTCTGATTTGTTTCTTTGACTTTTGATATTCCTTCACATTTTATTTATTTACTTGTATTTGCAGCTGCCATGTTTACTTATATTTTTTCCACTTTCGCTAGTTCGTTACAAGAAAGGAAAAATACATGCACAAGAACCTACATACATAGGTCAAGTAATCATGTTAAACCTGGGGTGACATTTACTTTAATATAGATGTTTTTCTTTACTGTTATGAAAAGGATTCTCAGCCTTTCTTTTATTCATTGAACACATATTTGCTGAGTATGTTTTATGTGCCCAAATCTCTCTGGGTACCAGCATGAGGACACTAAACAAAATAGGTAAGGTCTCCCTTCTCAAGGAACTCATATTCTATTGCGAGGGACAGACCATAAACAAGTACATGAATAACTAAGATAATGTCACAGGATTGCAGTTGAACCAAAATGTGTAACATGACGGGCCAATGTGATAGTTTATTGCAGGAGGGTGAAAGGTAAAAGCAAGGCCAGCTATATGAAGCTTTGTAATGATCAACTTTAATATAATTGTGATCAACCACAAAATGATTTGTTCTCAAAGGAGACTTGGCTAACTTTTATTTGTTTTCCACCTTTGAAAAAAAAAAAAAAATCCTGTGTGCAGTACTTCCATTGGAAAGATAGTGGCCTCTCCATATTTCAAGTTTAAATTTCTTACCTTGGTGTACAAAACTTTCTGGCATTTTACTCTTCAAGGTGTTTGTTAACTCAGGGTTCTGCCCTCCAAACCCCAACATGTAGGACTGAGAGGCTCAGCCCCAGCTCTGCTGAGCCATGTCCTGTTTCCCCACAACTCCTGCCTCTGCCTCTGCCCATTCCTGTCTGGAAGACATGGTCTCCTTTTCTCCTTCCCTATTCCACAGGGAGCTTCCTTCATGAAGAAAAGGGTCAACTTGTAAAATGAAAACAAAAATAAAAACAAAAGTGTTTGGGTAAAAAAAAAAAAAAAATCACTAAAAAGAATCACTAATCACTGTTTGTGTTTAAAGTGGGTGAAGTAGAAAGACACTTCTCACCTCCCAAAATTTCGCTCCATATGCCCAGATTTGTGAACTGCACCATTTTTCGACCATAATATTCAAGACAAAAGTGGAAGGAATGCCAGATTCCAATCTGTCCCCCATCTTCGCTAATAGAATTGCATTTCTTATGTGTCACTAATCAGGAATTGTTTTGAGCATTTCTCAACCCACCCTTTCCTCTCCATTTGCAGTTATCTCTCTCTCTCTCTCTCTCTCTCTCTCTCTCTCTCTGTCTGTGTGTGTGTGTGTGTGTGAGAGAGAGAGAGAGAGAGAGAGAGAGAGAGAGAGGGAGATAAACAGTGCTATTAATAATTACTCAGAGGCAGACTGTCTTTAAATGCAAGTGTATATTTCATTCACACCAATCATCAAATATAAACAATTAATACAAAAAGTGTTGGGTGTGTGGGAGCACCCCAACTGGCATTCAATGCACACTAATTAAACACTATAAGCAAATCACACAGTCCTAGGGCAACCACAAGCCCCCAAATCCCTCCAACACCACATGACTTCTCTTAACCAAAGAGCAGAGTTGTCCTTGTCTGGGGGTTCTCTCCAGCTGATGGCTGGACATGAGGGAATGGTGGAGTCAATCCAGGGATGGACAGCAAGGTGGCCAGTCCCTCACTGATGTCCTTATGCAAAAACTCTTCAATGTGGCAGGACCAGCAGTTTAAATACAGTTCCAAGTTGTTGGTGTACATTGGTGATTGGTTACACCCAGTGAAAGCCAGCGTCCATTGGTTATGTCCGGTGAGGTGATGGAATGGGAACTGGGTATGTTCTTTGTGCACGTCCACAGAGCTGTGCTCCCTCTCAATTGTAACCAGTCATTACTAAGTGTGGCGATGGCTAGTGTCCCTTACAGCTCTTTATCAATTGCAAGCCGACATGACTAAGCAGTTCAGTGGTTGCTGTTCCTTATGGCCAGCAACTTAGTGAGTCCCAGCATGTCCCTGGCAGATGCTCCTCACAGTGTGTAAAGGTGTCAAGCCCCACCGTGTCTTAACCTAGACTAATGCAACAGCCTCCTCTCCTCATCACACACACATTTTGTCATTCAACTCCAATGATCCTACAACTCCCTTTGTTATCTTGTTTCCTTTTCTTCCAGCTTCATTCATGTGGACTCAGAAGTGTGGAAGACCTGATGTGGAGCGGGGGATGGCCGCAGGATGGTCCTCCTCGTGGGCCGGAGCTAAGCAGCACAGTTGGGGTGTGGTCTTGCTCAAATGGCAGAGGCTGCAGCAGCTGCAGGAAGCAGAGCCACGTGCTGTTTAAATGAGGTTGTAGTTTTGATAAGCGACAAAAATTGTCGACTATTCGTGATGGTCAGGTGTTAAACTCTCTTCTCTATATAAAAATCAGGGAGGGGGAGAGAAAGAGAGAGAGGCTGTCCTGCACAATTTAAATCTCTAGTTAAAGCTGCATTTCTACCCAGCAACAGCACAGCACAAGGGCTGATTTAGTGGTTCTCAGAAGGGACGAAGGAGAGGATTTGCTCCCCATCCTAGTGGACATTTGGCAATGTCAAGACATTTTTGGTTGTCACAACTTCTGTGTGCGGTGGTTGGTATTGGCATCTAGTGGATAAAGCCCAGGGATGCTGCTGCTATCCTACAACCCCCCCGGGAAGCCCTCCAAACAAATAATTTCTGGCCCCAAATGTCAATACTAGAATAGACTTAAAAGCCAAAATTACAAGTCTAGGATTGTTTGCCGATTAGAATTTGGGGGTTTATAACCTATTGACTAAAAAGGACCCACCTTCCTGAGTCAAGTCAAAATACAATAAATAAGTTAAATGAGTAGGGAAAAAAAAAAAAAGAGTTCTAAAATGAATTGTGGACTTTCCTTTGGTTGCAGGGTCTTGGAAATGGTGTTTCTCAGAGGGAGGGTCACATTGCTGTGTTAATTTTTGTTCTTGATATAGCAGCCTGAATCAAAAGGGGAAAAGATGTTCTGAATACCTAGTAAAGTAGCCCCACTTCATTAATGTCACCAAGTGTTCTTTTTTCTTCCCTTGACTTTGAAAAATTTCATGTTAGTTATCATTGATCATTTTTCTGCTGTCCAGCTACTATCTGTCCATCTCATTGTTCTGTAAGCCCTGTGAGGGCAGGGGGCCCTGTGGCCAGTATCTTATGTCCTGTATTGAGTAGAACACCTGCCATTCTAACAGGGGTCAGTAAATATTAATATTTTTGAATTATAAGAATGAATTAAGCATCTCTATGGTTTGAATTCTCAGCATCACCCACTTATTCTTGTCTGAAGAGAACCTTCCTTTCTTTTCCCATCCAAAGGGAACTTCTTCTGAGAAAGTTCATATTTTGACTCTATCTTGTTCCGTTCATCTTCCTAAGAAAAATTAAGGAGTTAAAAATTAGGACTACCTTTATTTGATCCAGTTCCGTATTGATTATTTACAGGTACCTTTGGTTGTTCAACAAAGTATGGTATTTTTTTTTTTTTTTTTCTGGTGCTCTCTGGGGGAAGGAGGAGATGAGTTTCTGGTCTCTAAGTTGTGAGGATCACAACATGAGAAGTGCATTTTCAACTGACCACCAAAAAGCAAAGAGGGTCAGAAACAGATGTCGGTGGTTGAAGATTAGAGTTAAGGGATTGAAGGAACAAGGAATAATGGAGTCAAGAAATAGGTCAGAGGGACAGAGACATTCTGGATGAATAATGCAAGAGAGAGTAGTTGGTACAATGGCTGAAATTCAGGATGATAGAACTATGATATTAGGGATACCACCAGTTATTGGTGACGAGTCCTGCTCCCTCACAGGTTGAAGTTTGAACATTAGAGAAGCACGCCTAGGCAAGCATATAAAGCAGGGTTTATTTAAAAACAGGCAACATAGACTTCTCCTGGGATGGAGAAGGAGGTCATAGCTGGTATCTTGATATCCAAGAAGTGAGGGTGTCCTTTTTTTTTTATTGTTTAATTGACACATAATCATCATATAGATTCATGGATTACAGTACAATCTTCAACGTTTGTGTACAATGTGTGATGCCCAGATCACAATTAGCATGTCTATCTGAACTGTTTATTCTTGCTTACCATTTTATCTGCAGTACTTGACAAATATAAAGTATTTGAATATGAATATTTGAAAATGAATATGAAGAAATTAATCGGGTTGGTTTATTTACCAGGCACTGTGCTAAGTGCTTTACCTATATTAGCTCATTAAATCTTCACAAGAAACCAATGAGGTTACTATCATTTGTCCTTTTTATGTCCCAGGCTTCCATTGTTCTCTTGCTCTTTTCCCCTTATCTCTCTCCTTCATGCTTAGTCACGAGGCCTTGGTGGGATGGCCAAAAGGTGGGAAACAGGTGATCAGGGTAGGAAGGGGTCCAGGTTGAATTAATTAACAACTTCTACAACACTCTCTAGGGAGGGGCAATTCCTGGGACAGGTTACCTTAGCAACAGGTTGGAGCAGGGGCAGGTTCTTGATAAGGGTGGAGGAAGGGCTCTGAAGGAATTAGCATTTCAATCCCTGCATTCTCTGAATTGACCCTTGCCTATCTGCCTGTCTAATTCTGGCTTCATTATCTGGAGAGGACATAGCAAAACTAAAAACAAAACCAAGACAAAAAAGCCCATTTTTTTTTTTTTTTAATCACACAAGGATTTTTTTTTTTATTATTATTATTATTTTCAGGTTTCTACTTAGGTTGATGAAAGATAAGACATCAAATCAGCATCTGAAATATTGGAAACATCTGTGTCGATCTACATGGATGTGATGTGTGTGTGTGTGTGTGTGTGTGAGAGAGAGAGAGAGAGAATTGTGCATATATCTAATATCTGTGTGTCATCACTCTGGCCCAAAATAAAGCCTCCGTGACTTTCAGATCTCTGGAAGACACTGCCTGTTCATCTGCTCAGAGACCACTCTCCACACTTGGCGTAGAGAAGAAGAAAACATGAGAGAACACTTACAAACCTTTGAGGTCATTTCTATCACATGAGGAGTTAAGCACTGTCAAGCACATAGGACAGCTTTAATAAAACATGTGGCTACTATTTTACATGTTTTAGAATGGAAATTGTGTTATTATTTGCAAACTTATTTATATGTCCTTGTAAAATTATAGGTAATAAATCACATTTAGTTACACATTGAGTAAATCAATTTCATAGAAATATTTCCTTTCATCACACTCACTGATCTTTGTTATAATAACATGTTATTTTATCACTCTGTTTAATATCTTTGTGCCTTACTAGGCTGAAAGCTTCATAAAGCTAGAGGCTATATTTTATTTTCTTCACTGTAAACCTAGGAAAACCATTCTTCCATAAATATACAATGCATTAAAAAGTGTATGAATTGAAAAAAATAGTTTCAAAATATATGGTTATTGTATTTATGTGTCCAAGTGAAATTTAATTTAATTTGGCAGATTTTCATGTTAGAACATTGTCCACTTCTCCTGGGGTGTCACTAGCCACAGAGAGGATCTTGTGACCAGATTACTATGCCCTAAATTTTAATAGTCCAAACCCCCCCCTAAGAAGCCTTCCACAAAATGTGGTTGATGCTAAGTCTATAGTTTGGCACATCAACACTAAACTTTTTCACACCCTGGTGCTTGGCAAGTTGGAAACACTTTCACTAAATTTTTTTTTAATTTTTAAAAAATATTTATTTATTTGCTTTAGTTGTACACAATGCAAATGCATTTATGTTTACGTGGTGCTGAGGATCGAACCCGGGCCGCGCATGTGCTAGGCGAGCGCTCAACCACTGAGCCACAACCCCAGCCCCAAACACTAAAATTTTTGTACTGTTCCCTAAACCTTCTTTTCTAGTCAATTAACATACCTTTCTTTTGACTTTTTTTTTTTTTTCCTGGTGCTGTGAACAAATGTTTTATTTAAATCCAAAAATAATGCTGTAGATTATTTCCAATGTACTAGGCGAAATTCAAATTACTTGACTGTTTTTTTTCTCCATGGCTACATCTTCTCCTTGTCACATGATTTGGTAGTGACCAAATGTGGTTGACACCTGTGGGGCCCCTGCCCTGAGTCTTCAGCAGCTCTTAATTAATTAATTAATATACACATGATGATTGTCTTTAAGATCCCTTAAGCACCCATCTGTGTATCTTAAATATTCCACATCCGGGCACCCAGTTCCCCAGGTGACTGAAGATGCCGTGCAGCAGGACCATTGACCTGTCCTGCAGGAGCCCTGTTTGGGGAGATGGCTATGATTGCAGTTGACTTCGGGCCATGGAGTTTTGGACATTGCCGCCTTCCGTAGTCTCACGAGACTTGGCCCGGGATCTCGAGAGACTTGGGCTGAACGCAGAGCGGGTCAGGGCCATTTTGGTTGTTGGTTGTTTGCTGGTGTGTGGTACGTGTTAGAGTTGTTAGAGCCAGAGAGAGAAACTGACAGAATAAAGATCCTGTTTGTTTCCAGTCTGCCTCTGAACGTATTCCCGCGGCTTTGCTGCTCCAAGCGGCCATCGCTTCAGGCGACAACACTGTCCAGAGAAGACTTTTCCATATTCAGCTGATTCCAATCACTGCAGACATCCAGGCCCTTAAAGTGCTATTTGTGGTCTTTTTAAGGATATTTGCCAGTAAGATTTATTTATTGAAGTATTTTAGTATGGTGGTAGTTTCTTGTTGGTGTTAAGTTAGGAGAATTTTCCAGTCCTTGGAAATAAGAAATAAAGAGGATTATGATCATTTCAATATTGTGTTACAGACACACTTCTCAAACTTCAAGGTGCACCTGCATCACACAGCGATATCACTTTTTTTTTTAGGGGGGGGTAGGTGCTGGGGATTGAACCCAGGTCCTTGTGCAGGCTCTCTACCGACTGAGCTATATCCCCAGCCCACACAGTGATATCTTTAAAATGCAGATTCTAACTATGTCTGGGATAGAGCCCCAGATTCTATATCACACAGCTCCCAGGTGTTGGCAAGGTTCATGGGCCATGGGCCACATTTTGAGCAGCAAAGTGCCAGGGGAAAGTTTTGAAAGCACATGTAAAAAGGCCACGCCAGAGTCTCTGGGACAGTGGTTCTCAAACTTGGTTGTACATGAGCTTCACATATTAGTCAGTTTTTTGTTGCTGTGACCAAAATATCAAACAGAAACAACTTGGAGGAGGAAAGATATAACTGTGTATAACTGTGGCAAATGGTTTCAGAGGTTCACTCCATGGTTGGCTAACTCCACTACTCCAAGGCAGAAACGTCATGGGTAGGAGGGCATGGTGGATGAAAGCTGTACATTGTCCCCAAGGCCATGCCCCCAGTGACCACCTCCCAATGCAGTAAAGCCATTCAAATTATTAATCCATCCTGTAGCTTAATCCCCTGGGGAAGTCAGAAATATCATGATCCAATCATTACCTGAAAGGGCCCCCTCTGAACCTTACTAAGTTGGGGACCATGATTTCATCACATAAACTTGTGGGAGGGTCCTTCCAGATGGACACCATAGCACATTACCTGGGAGGTTTTAAAACTCTGGCTTCCTCCGGCCTCGCCCATTTCCAATTCCATCAGAATATCAACAGTAGGATCTAGTTATCAGTGTTTTTTAAAAAAACTAGCCATATGTTTCTAATATGTTCTGAGGGAATCCCACTTTGTTCCACAAATGATTAGGGCCATTTTATAGTTCTATAAAACTAGTAGGATGTGAGGATTTTTTACTACAGCATAGTACTTTAACCAATTAAATCTAATCGGGCACTTTCTGTCAAATTTCCTTCCTACTGATTAAAAAATTCTGTTTTCTCAGATTCCCCTTAGAACTATCTTTGTCATATTGCTCATTCCCTTATTAATGAGTGAAATAAAAGACGGACGTATAATGCTTCGATGGTTTTTGTTTTATTCAATCCATCACCACGATTTCTCAGCTATTAGGTACGTTTCCCTTTTGATCAACAGCCAATCATTTTTGAAACCGGTCAAGAATACAGTATAGATAAATGTATAAATCATCTTGAGATCTCGTCACACATCCTTGGTGCAGCGCTCAACAAACCAATTGATTAGTGTCTTAGTAATTGTTGACAGTTTTGGAGATAGGCTTTACACTCTGACCTGTGCCAATTCACTTCTATTGGAATGATAGTTTCCTCCTTTATTTACAAGAGAAATGCCGTGGCATAGCCGTCTGGTTTGGACTTGGAGTTGTTTTCCTACAGAAGGAACGAGCTGGCTGTATTCCACCCACACTTTGCCCCCAGCTTCCCTTTGGGACTGATGGCTCCCCTTTGCAGGATGCCAGGCTGGGTTCTGACGGGGCTGCCTGAAGCACAGTCAATTGGCCCCACTTAGGGATTAAACCTGTGAATGTGGCACAGTAATCTTCGCAGAGGCGTGAACATGCCATTTGATCAGCTGATTCAGTTCACTCAACTTTATAATTTTGAAATTGTTCTTCTCAGTGAAAACAAAGCATGATATTAGAGATGGTTATGGTGAATATACCTTGGAGTTAAAAATATATAAAAATATACAATATGTACATTAATTAATACTTAATAAAAAATGGCTAAAAAGATATTTGTGCATCAAAAAATCTCAAAACAATAGAGTCAGCAAGGACATTTAGCCTAGGATAAGTTAATATTAGCCTTTCTTTTTATGGCTTCACCTTTAATACAGTCTTTCGACTTAAAGTATGCTTTACCCTCATAGCTACACTTATTGCCAATTTGCACCATGAACAGTGAATATGTAAATATTAAGGGTGAGTATGAAGTAATAACCACACTCTGGCATGGACATTTTTCCTTGAAATTTTGTTTTTTTGGAAGTTACCCACTTATTTTGAAAATATAATCATTAAAACATTATTGAATAATTTTAGATTAGAAAAATATGTTATGTGGAAATTTCTGACCTCATGTAGTCTGATTTTTTTTAATGTTTCCTACCATGATAGGCCTTCATTGATGTAGAGGGCTACAAGAATTGACTAGAAGTTCATTAGAAGTCAAATATGTTGAATCAGGCGTGGTTTTAAGAGGTTTTCATTAGCTGCAGATAATACTTTTGATGTGATAATAAATGACAATTGTGTTTTCTGCAAGTGGCTTGTGAACTGGTCTTAAAAACTTTTCCAAAGGAGATTTGAAGAGTTTTAAGATAATGGAATATTTAATAGAATGAGTAAAATATGTCATAGTGCATGCTATAAAAGACACTATTCTTACAGTGGCTTTCTAGAAGCATTTAAACCTTGCTTTACTTTTGATTTAGTATCCATGGGTACGATGCCCTAGCACTTTTTAAAGGTAGTATTTATGATATTGTCTCTAATTAAATAAATGATATTTTATTATAATTGATTATTTAAAAAGAAACAAGAAATTCATGTGCCAAGTTTTAGAGAGAAGGAGAGCAAGCCATGGGCTACAGTATTTTACAGTTTTAGTACTTGAATACCTGGATTCCATCACATTTTATATATTACTTTATTAAGTCTCCTAACTGTGAAATCATTAACCCTGTTTAATTATCCTCTGTGTACCACTAGCAAAAAATGTCTAATCAATGAATTAGTAGGTTTATTGTATTTGAAGTTTAGCTATTAGTCAAATGGTTAATTTCAATGTTTTGGAAGATTAAAGTAATTAAAGTATAATTGACCATCTGACATGAAGGATAGGTCATGTATTTTTTTTCAACCTGTGGTGCAAATGTTTTTTTCACAGTGTAAGTGACCCTAATGAAGTTTCAAGTCATCAACTCACTAAACAAGGTGTTTCACAGAGGACGCGGGTCAAAGTTAGCACCCCAGAGGAAGCCAAGCAGAGATCCCAAAAGCCATTTCTTAATTTCATCGACCCATCTTCTCTTCCTCCCTTTTTTGGCGACGGTATGCCAATGTGCTCTGGGAAAAGTTCTGTCAGTCACTATTCACATCCGGTGAGTGGAACTGGGAGTGGGTCTCAGCATAACTGTCTGGCCAGAGTCGTCTACCCACTGTTGTTACAATAATCATTTCAGGGATACAACTGTGACTGACACTGAGCCCAGAGAAAATCGACTCCAGAATTTCTCTGGGACAGTTTGGTTGTGAGGACGTCTTGCGTGTCTGGAGTAGTAAAGCATTTGAAATGGAAACCTCTATCTGCTGTTTGGCCATCATTGTTGCTAAAGGAAGGGAGGCAGTTTAACAACCTCATTTTTTTCATCTGTGTGCATAATATCCTTCAGTAATTTATACTAATTTTCATCTTACCGCATTCATTTCCACAGGAACAAGTATGCACGGACATTTATGTTTGCGGCTCTCAAATACTGACTTTTGAACTTTGACTTCAAACTACTGACTTTTGAACTTTACCACTTTATAGGACAAAGGATTCGAAACATGTTTATCTCTCCAACTTTTTCTCTTTTATAAACATGTACTTTAGAAATAGCCACTAGAATTTTAACCACAGTATTAAAAGAGCTAGAAAGATGTCCAAGAAAAAACAAAATTGGAGTTGTTTCTCCCAACCTATAGCAAGGGAGATTATTTTGGGATATTAACATACTCTCCAAAGAACACAAAACGTTTCAGAATTTGGTGGGAAGGGCTGCATGTGATGGTGGACAGCTGTGATCCCAGGGACTCTGGAGGCAGGGACAGGAGGATCGCAAATTTGAGGTCAGCCTGGGCAACTTAGTGAGACCCTCTCTTAAAACTAAAAAATAGAAAGTGATGGGATTATAGCTCCATAGTAGAGTGCCGCTGCACTCAGTCACCAGTAACACACACACACACATACACATATAGAATTTAAAATGAGAAAGTTCAACTTTTTATGTTAATAGATTTGATTTATAACTACACTTTTTACAGTATAGCTTATGATTTCCTTACTAGGTTATAGATAAATGACTTTTGAAGAGATACATATGTTGTAAAGGATAAGAATTCTTAGTTCAGAAAGAGGATATTTTGGAGAAAAATGCCAACCCCAGGAAGGCAAATGTTAGAGAATAAGAAAGATTATTGTTACTTTTGAGCATTTGAATCCAACCCTGCCAACCCTGATGATGACTATTTCAGACTTTTTTTTTCATTGTCAATTTGTTCTTTTTAATTCTACACGACAGTAGAGTCAATTTTGACATATTTATACAAACATCGAATATATCGTATTCTAATTAGAATCCCAGTCTTGTGGATGTACATGATGTGGAGATTCACTGTGGTGTACTCATATTTGTACATCACTTAAAAAGCAATTCATTCCACTTGTTGTGTGGGGGGGATACTGGGATCGAATACAGGGCCACTAGAACTCTGAGCTACATCCCCAGTGCTTTTTTTGTTTTAATATTTTGTTCTGAGACAGGGTCTCATTAAGTTGCTTAGGGCCTCGCTAAGTTGTTGAGGCTGGCGTCCTCCTACCTCAGCCTCCCATGTTGGGATTGTAGGCTTATGTCCCTTTGCCCAACGCATTCCATTTTTTGAGAAAGTAGTTTGGTCTGGGTTGCTACCACTGGCACAACTATAGACTGTTAACAGGTGGATGATACAAATCCTGACTTGTTAACTTACTATTGATTTTAGATTAAATATTTAAAGATTAAAGTCTATTCATTCATTTTAACGATGTGAAAAACTTAATAAAGACCAAAATGGTCAATGTTATGGAGGACAAATGAAATTGCCTTACCTACACTATCCAGATAACAAAGGTCTCACCACTTACAACCAGCAGTACTGCCCTGCCCTCTCACCCTTGGTGGACCATATAGTCTTTCTGATGTAGTCTCGCAAAGTAGCAGTTTGTGAAGTTGGCGCTTTGGTGGAAAGGAATTCTTGGTGGTTGCTTCTGTATGTACATTTCAAGGTCTCGAGCTGTGCTTTGTCATTTTGTTGTGTATCTTCTAGGTTTCACACATTTGAAGGTTACAGTTTTATAGGTGCTTGTGAATAAAGGTGATGTTCAATTTCCCGTAGTACTACAATTTTAATAAGAGGTGTAACTTAAAAGCATAATTTCCAGAGTATAAAATTCCTCCGATGGAAGGGAAATGAAATTGTTTTGGTGTTATTGGATCAGTTCTTATTGTTCTAAATTTTGCATTTTTGCTATCAAAATATTATTAATCAGAGCTTTGCCACATATATAGATATATCTGTTGACTAGCTCAAATGCTCAGTATTCTTGACAGAATTATAAAATGATGAAAACATGATTACATATCATAAAAATGCTATTGACTATGTGTGATCACGGCTGCACATTATAAAAATACTATTTACTAATGTGGTTATTGTGGCAGTGCATTTACCAAATACTCATTTAAATTCTGTTTTCAAAAACATTGGCTATTTGTTGATTGGACAGATTAAACCAGTGTTTGACATTCTTAATTTTGCTTTTCACAAGTTTAATCTAGATATTTTTTAAATAATCCAATATTCACCATTACATATTTATGCCTTGCAGTGCCTTGAATCTCTCTCTCTTTCTCTCCCTCCCTCCCTCCCCCTCCTCTATTTCTCTCTCTTTCACACACACACACACACACACACACACACACACAGAGAGAGAGATTAGAGATACACAGAGTTTGAAATTCTAGCTATAATGAAGTATAACACGATCAAATAGTATAAAAGGCCCTTTGAGGTTATTACCATGTCTATAAGAACATTCTAAAGGTTTCTTTCAGCATCTTGCTACTTTCAAAGTCCAATTTTTCTGAAACATTTTCCACAACTGAATGCTCCCATATTATAGGAGCTGTGAAACACGATCACCAGTTTAGCACCATTTTCTTTCCTTTTTTGCTGGGTCCCAGGGTGCTTTTACTCTTGAAAGCCCATTGGCATTTCCTACCTCTAGTAATAGTTGAAAGTTCAGTTGCATCTCAGAGAGAACTTATCCGGTTACTCTTAACAAATGGAAACATTGTGAGCACAAGTAGTATCTGTTTAGAAACAGGAAGTATTTTCTTGACAAAAACATTGTTGTCCGCCGGGCGCGGTGGCGCACGCCTGTAATCCCAGCACTTTGGGAGGCTGAGGCAGGAGGATCGCGAGTTCAAAGCCAGCCTCAGCAATGGCGAGGCACTTAGCAACTCAGTGAGACCCTGTCTCTAAATAAAATACAAAAAAGGGCTGGGGATGTGACCCAGTGGTCAAGTGCCCCTGAGTTCAATCCCCGGTACCACAAAAAAAAAAAAAAAAAAAAAAAAAAACATTGTTGTCCAGCCATTTTCTTATCTACACATGATTGTATACATTGTGATCTTTGGCAAACAATTTTAATGGGCAAGTACTATTAGTTTTCTGTTTTATTATAATTATCAGCACACACTTATTGTGCTAATTCATGGGTCTCACGGTGATGTTTCCACACATACATTTACTGTGACTGTGTCATGTCCATCCTCCATTCTACTCTCTTATCCTTCCATTTCCCTGTCCCCTAGTAAACATGTGACACTTGTCTTCTTGTTTCTGGCTTAGTTTTCTTAATATGATGCCTTCCAATTCCAAATCCATCCACCTTCCTGCCTATGACAGGATTCCATTCTTCTTTATAATACTTCATCGGGCTAGTCATCTCCTAGAGTGATTCTGTATCTTGGCTCTTATGAATAATGCTGCAGTGAACAAGGACATGCAGGTATCTCTTTTGTATGCTAACTTCATTTCCTTTGGATAAGTACTTAAAATGGTAATTCTATATTTTTTGTTGTTTTGTCTTATATTGTTTTGATTTTAGAAAACTCTATATAGATCTTTTCCATAGTGGTTGTACTAAATTGCATTCCCACCAAGAGAGTATAGGGGTTCCTTTTCTCCACATCATCATTAGCATTTGATATTAGCATTATTTATCTTATTGATAATTGCCCTTCTGATTGGGGTGAGATGGAATCTCAAGGTAGATTTGATTTGCATTTTCCTTATTGGTAAAAATGTTGAGCATTGTTTATCGTCTATTTATTGGCCAATTGTATTTCTTCTTTTAAGAAGTGTCAATTCAGACCATTTGCCCACTTTTTGATTGGATCACTACTTCTTGTTTTGTTAAGTTTTTGAGTTCTTTATATATTCTAGATATTAATCCTTGATCAGAGGAATACCACACAATTTTCCCTTATTCTGGAGGTTGCATTTTCATTCTGTTTATTGTTTTCTTTGCTATGCAGAAGTTTTAAAATTTGTTACAATAACATTTGTCTTTTTAAAATTATTATTATTATTTTGTTTGGTTGGTTATTTTTGCTTATCTCCTGAGCTATTGGAGTCCTCACCAGAAAGCTCTTGCTTATTCTGATGATATCTTGCAGTGTTCCCCCAATGTTTTCTTTTAGTTATTTCAAATGTTCAGGTCTTACATTAAAGTCTTTGAACCATTTTAGGTTAGTTTTTGCACAGGTTGAGAGGTAGGTATCTAGTTTCAATCTACTAAATGCAGATATCCAGTTTTCCCAGCACCATTTGTGGAAGAGGCAATCTTTCTCCAACACATGTTTTGGGCACCTTTGTAGAGAATCAGTGGGTTTATTTCTGGGTCCTCTGTTCTATTCCATTGATCTTCATGGCTGTTTTTATGCCAATCCCAAGCTATTTTTCTTGTTTTGGTTCTGTAGTATTTGAAATTGGTTATTGTGATACTTCCGGCATTGCAGTTTTAGCACAAGATTTCTTTGGCTATTCTGGATCTTTTTGGCTCCCATATAAATTTTCCAGATTTTTTTTTTTTTTCTAGTTCTGTGAAGATTGCACAGAAGCTGTAGATTGCTTTCTGGAGTATGGTCACTTGAACACCATTAATTCTGTCAATCTACAAACACAGGTCATTCCGTATTTTAATGTATTTTTTAACTTCTTTAGTATTTTGTAATATCCATTTTTTCCATGGCCTTCATTAGTTTTATTCGTAGTTATTTTGTTTCATATTTTTGAGGCTGTTATTAATGGAATTGCTCTTCTGCTTTCTTTCTCAGTTCGTTCATTATTAGTGAAAATAAAGTTACCATGTTGATTTTGTATCCTGCTACTTTGCTAATTTTTTTTAATCCATTCTAAGAGTATTTCTGTGGGATCTTCAGAGTGTTTTAAGTATAGAACCATACAATCTGCAAACAAGTATATTGGATGCCCTACTTTCATATTCACATATAATTTATTTTTTTCTCATGCCTAATTGTTCTGGCTAAACTTTCTAGTATTACATTGATTAAGAGCAAGAGAGTAGATGTTGTCTTTCCTCTGGTCATAGAGAAAATGCTTTCTGTTTTTCTGCATTCATAATTATTTTAATATGGATTTGCCATATATAGTCTTTATTATGCTGAGGATTTTAAAATCATTACACATACAATTAATTTAGAATTTTTTCACAAATGAATGTGAAATTTTAAGCAAAGGATTTTTGTGCATCTATTGAGATAATATTGTGACTCTTATTTTTTAATTTTTTTTTACATGTTGTATGTGTTTATTGATTTGTGCACATTGAACCATCTCTACATTCTTGAAAGGAAATAAACCTAATTATTGTGTGTGGATTTTATTTTGGGGGGGGGGTGGAGTATGGGGATTGAACTCAGGGGCACTGGGCCACTGAGCTAGATCCCTAGCTCTATTTTGTATTTTACTTAGAAACAGGGTCTCACTGAGTTACTTAGCACCTCACTTTTGCTGAAACTGGCTTTGAACTCACAATCCTCCTGCCTCAATCTCCCAGGCCCCTGGAATTATAGGTGTGCATGTCATGCCCAGCCTGAATGATTTTTTTTTAATGCGCTGATTAATTTAACTTGCAAACATTTGATATTTTTGCATCAGTATTCATCAAGGTTATAGGTCTACATTTTCTTTCTTTCTTTCTTTCTTTTTCTTTCTTTCTTTCTTTCTTTCTTTCTTTCTTTCTTTCTTTCTTTTTCCTGTGTGTTTCTTTATCAGGTTTTGATAGCAGGATAAAGTCGGCTATAGAATGAACTTGGAAAGGCTTAGTCCCTTTGTATGTTATGAAGTGGTTTGAGAGGCATAGGTATTCATACTTCTTGAAAAGCCTGATATATTCAGTAGCGAATCCATCCCGTCCAGGTTTTCCTTTCTTGGGAGATTTGAAAATTACTGCTTCAATCTCATTGCTTGTTAATGATCTATTTAGTTTTTTTTTTTTTTATAGCCTCTTGAAAGGTCATATGTTTCCAGATATTTTTCATTTCTTTTAGATTTTCTTGTTTATTGGAATAGTTTTTCAAAATATTCCATGGTGATCTTATGAATTTCAGTGTTATCTATTGTAATATTCTCCTTTCCAACTCTAATTTTATTTTATTGGACTCTTCTCTTTTCCATCTGGTTAGTGTAGCTAAGAGTTCATCAATTTTGTTTATCTTTTCAAGAAACCAACTGCCTGTCTCCCTGATCCATCATACTTTTAGAAAATTTTCAGTTGATTTCTGCCCTGAACATTTATTCTTTCTTTCCTACTACTGATACTAGATATTAATTTTTTCTAGAATTTTTAAGACCTTGAGGTGCATCTTTAAGTTGCTTTTACTTTTTAAAATTGTTTTAGATGTTGTTGGACCTTTATTTTATTCATTTATTTATATGCAATGCTGAGAATCAAAAGCAGTGCCTCATACATGCTAGCAAGTGATATACCACTGAGCCACAAACCCAGCCCCCTTAACTTTTTTTTTTTTTTTTTATGTTCTTGCTTAAAAAAAATGACACTTATAGCTGTAAACTTCCCTATAGTATTTATTTCACTGTGTCCTACACGTTCTAGAATGTTGGGTTTCCATTTTCATTTGAATCCAAGAATTTTTAAAACCTTCTCCATGATTTCTTAAAAAATCCACTTTTCATTCAAGTGTATTGTCCTACCTCCATGTTTCTGTATAATTACTGCAGTTTCTCTTGCTGTTAATTGATAGTTTCTTTCCACTATGACCTGGTAAAATGTAGGAAATTATGCCAATTCTTTTGAATCAGTTGAGTTTGTTTTATGCCCTAAAGTATTACCTATCTTAGAAAATATTCCATGTGCTATGAAAACATGTGTACTCTGTCTCTCTTGAATGGAATGTTCTATAGATGTTTGATAAGGCCATTTGATGTATAGTGTAATATAACTATGATATATTTTGTTGACTTGCTTGATCTGGATGATCTGAGAGTAGCTCTTCTTATTTTGGGCCCCTGTCTCCCTTTATGCCTGGTAGTGTCTGTTTTATAAACACTTGTGTCCCAATATATATATTTACAAGTTTTATAACTTCATGGTACATTCATTTTTCACTTTATCAATATGTAGTAATCCTTTTCTCTGACTGGCTTAAGTACGTTTTGTCATGTATAAGCATAGCTACTTCTCCTAGATTTTGGATTCTACTTGCTTAGAATATCATTTTCTGCTTTTTCACTTTAAGTCTGTATATATCTTTGCAGATCACATATTCTTTCAGGTAATCTATTATTCAGTTGTTTTGTAATCCAGTCAGCCAGTTTGTCTCTTTTAATGGGAAAATGATGACCATTTATATTCAGGATTACTATTGCAAGGCATATACTTGTTCTTTTTTTAATATTTTACTTTTTTTAGTTGTAGATGGACACAATACCTTTATTTTGTTTATTTATTTTTATGTGGTGCTGAGTATTGAACCCAGTGCCTCACACATGTGAGGCAAGCACTCTACTGCTGAGCCACAACCCCAGCCCATATACTTGTTCTTATCATTATTATTATTATTTTTCATTCTGATTATTTTGAAACATTATATATTCTTTTCTTCCTCTCTTACTCACCTTAGAGATTTGATAGTTTTCCGTATTAATAATATTTGACTCTTTCCTAATTTTCATTTGTTTATTAACTCTTCTCATAAGATATATTCTTTCTCATGCTTTCATGATTGTGTTTGTATTTCTTTCTCTTCTGGGTGTAAGATTCCCTTAAGCATATTCTGTAATCCTGATTTAGTGGTCATGAATTTCCTTAGTTTATACTTCTCATAGAAGGTCTTTACTTATGCTTTGATTCTGGAAGATAGCTTTGCTGTATATCCAATCTAGGTGTGTGGTTATTTTTTTCCAGGACTTCAAATACATTATACTATGCTCTCATGGACTTTAGAGATTTGACAAATCTGATATTTTTTCTGATGGCTTTGCCTTTACATTATGACTTGGTGCTCTTTTGAAGCTTTTAATATACTTTATTTCTTTTTTGTACTTTTGGAACTTGCTCGATTACTTCATGGACAGGTTATTGTCTAGTTATGTCTGTTTAGGGATTTTCCTACTTCCTGTACCTAGATGTCTATATCTTCTCAAGATTTTCTGCTAGTGTTTTAATGAATAGGTTCTATGACTTATAGAGGTAGCTCTTCTCCCTCATCTATTCTGATCATGCATAAATTTGGTCTTTTTATCATGTCCCATAGATCTTGTATTTTCTATTCATATTTTTTAAATTACTGTCCAAATGTGATAATTCCTCCACCTTGTCTTCCTGTCCTGATATTATTTCATACACCTGATCTAGTTTGTTGATGAGGTTTTCACTTGAGTTTTTAATCTAACTTATTGAAGTTTTTGTTTGGTTCTTTGTTAAAGTCTCTCTTTATCAAGTTGCTCAATTACATCTTTCATCTTCTTCCTAAATTCACTCAGCTGTTCATTTGTATTCTCTCAGAATTCATGTCACTTTTGAACTGATGGTCTAGTATTTGTTCACTTTGGTGTGTTTGGGACCAGTTACTGGAGAGTTATAAACTTTAGGAAGAGCCATATTGCCTTGTATTTTTCATATTTCTTTTGTTTCTATGTTGAGATGTGCACACCTGCTTAGGGTGCATATCTTTTTCACCTTAACATGAGGGCCTTCTTGGTAAGTAGCCATCTCTTGATGTTACCTGGGTTATCAGTTTGTTATATAATGTTTCTGTTCATTCTATTTGGACTTTGTGTTAAAATTTCTCTGTTGATTTTTGACTGTGGTGAGTATATTTTGACACAATGCATACTGTGTTAGAATCTGAAGGACTCTTTTGCTAGGTGAGTTTTCTGAGAGGGGAGTTCCTCTGGTTTTTCAGGAAGGGTTGTTTTGAACAACATTTGTCAAGAGCCATCCATGGGCTGTGTGTGTGAGCTATGTGCACTTGAGCATATGAGAGGACTGGTCTGGTAGTTCCACGCCGCCGATTGGGCTGTGTGACGCAAATGTGCCTTTCCTCTCGCTCTGCCTGTGATCCCACACAGCACCTGAGATGGGTGTGACTTGCCAAGATGTCAGTCAATCCACTGACCCCAAGACATCACAAGGAAGACTCCACCTTCAAAACCCCATTCCCTGCCTTATTGGGTGAAGAACATTCAAATCAAACCTCCCTTGTATGTGTCCCCCCTATAAAATGAAAAGAATCCAGGTGCACACTCTCTTTCCAGTGCTGCCCAGTGTGGACCCCTTGGGGGTCACTGAGCAGACCCGCCCTTGACCTTAGAAGCACATAGTCATGTGTTGCGTGGTTTCTGAATTATTGCTGCAGCCAGTTCCTTTGTACCCAGCTCATCTCGCCAGCCCAGCCAGCTGGCAACAAACATTTATATGGGGTATACCATTTGTATTTACTTCTCCAGTCTTTTCAGCAATATGAAGTGGTAGGGTATGGGGATGGCTTATGGTAATGTCCTTGATAGATATGCTATCCACAACTATTCCATTATTTCTTTTTCCTATTTTTATGGTGGTGAGCAAATATCCAGGGGTGGGAATTCGGGTCTCCCCGGACATTCCAACTTGGGGCCTGGTTGATTGCTTGGTGGTTTCATCTCCTCTATTCCTTAATTTGGAGAATCTTCCAAGTTTCAAGTGGGACTAGGTCATGGCTGAAGTAAGGTGCGCTTGCTTTGAGCTAAGGCTAGGTGTGTAGCTCCACAGAAGTGCATCCATACAACATGCTCAAAGTGCCAGGCTTGACCCCCAGCACTGAACAGAGAAAAGGAAGCAACATAATTAGAAGGAAAACCAGCCATGTAGAGAGAGGGGAATGCAAAAGGGACACGAAGAAGAAAAGGGGAAATACTGGGGATTGAAATGGAGCAAATTACATTACATGCATTTATAAATTTGTCAGAATGAATCCCACTATCGTGTATATACAGAATGCCCTACTAAAGATACCAAAGAAGACAAACAATGACAACAAAAACAAAAAAAGTGAAAGCCAAACAAAAATAATAAAATATCACCAAGACAACAAAAAGAACAAAGGTAACAGAATCAATTAACAATGTAAAAGATTACAAAAACAAAATTAATTAAAAAGTATTTTTAAAAGGAGAAAAAAATTGAATGGAAGAAAGAAAAAACAAAAACAGTGAAAAGTAAAAAGAGAGAAGGGGAATGCAGCCAGAAAGGTAAAAAGTGAAAAATAACGAAAAAGGAAAAAAAGAAGAAAAAAAATTGAACATGGAAGAAAAAAGAGAGGAGAAATATAAATATGTAGCCAAAATACAGCAATAACAAAAATGTATTAATACAAAATAAAAGTTTCCTCTATGTTGTGGTGCTTGATTGGGCGGTTGGGTCTGGATGTTTTTTATTTTATTTTTTAATTATTTTTGGATGTTATTAATCCATGCAGATCAGAGCTTCTTTCTTCATCTTCTTAGGCTGTGCACCCTTTGAAGACAGTGGAGGCTGGGGTACTGTTTTAGTGAGAATTTTCTTTGCTGTGACCAAAAAACCTGGCAAGAGCAATGGAGAGGTGGAAAAGTTTATTTTGGTGCTTAAAATAAAGCCATTTGGTGCTGCAGTGTGTCCAGGATTCTGGGCCCTTTTGTGCTGCATGTTCCAAGGGAAGGAGATGATATGGAGGAACTCTTTGCTGCAGGTGGTGGCGGGCCCTCCGACTCACCACCTGCTATTCTGGTGTCCTGAGACTTAGATCTCATGAGAAACCACCTGTGATGGCTCGTTCCCCTGTACTTTGGCAGTTGGCTTCCTGAGCCCTTGATTTTAGAGTGAAAAATGTCCTTTATTTCCTTAGGTGTCACAGAGCAGCACCACAGAATTCTCAGCAAGTTTATGTCAGAGACTGCACAAAAGCAAGTCTTCAGGCAGTCACCTGCAGAGTTAGTGTAGTAATATTCCCTGTGGGGACCCGGGGACAGGAAAAGGCAGGGGACTGTGACTCCAAGAGCAATAAACTCAAAGCAGACCTTCTCAAGATGGTCCCTGTTCCAGTGCCAGGAAAATAAGCTGAGAAGGGAGAGGAATGGCCCCAGAGCCAGGGTGCTATGCTGATGCCAGCTCTAGTGTCTGTTTAGATGGTATTTCTCTAAGGTGGCCGTTCCTGAGCTGGTGGTGCTCATTGGGATTCTCGTTTTTCACTACCACCCCACCCTCTGCTGTTCTACCACGTGATTGGTGCTATGGCACTCCATTTCACCTTCTTTCCCATTACAAGTCTCTGGGTTTCTCCAAGTCCACAGTCACCTACCCCAATATGCAGCTGCTGTCTGTTGTGTTAGTTCTATTTTGTGGAGAAGGGGGATGCGTGCTGGGTGCCTCTCGCCTGCATGTTGAGCCTCCCTAGGTATTAACTTTCAACAGTGGCCCACATACGATGGCAGTGATAGAGAGCTTTGCAACAGAATGCTCCTAAATGTATCTGCCAGTTTGATTCCGTAACCGACACACATTTAAAACACTGATGTGAATTGAAAATAAAATCACCGCACCTGACAGATATAATAGTTTAAGTGATTTCAAATTAGCCACATCCCACTGACCTCAAGTGAAGAATGTGTCTTTCTCCCACCATGAACCATGCTCTGGGGGCTCATTATACAGAGTAAAGCAAGTAAATCCAGAGACTAGTAATTGATGCTGGGACGGCGGAGTGGCAACTACTCACCGACTCTCAAACTTGTGCACAAAGATATCACAAACAACTCATTAATTATTTTCCTCTTTTCAGTTTTGAAGTATTATGCGCTTAAAACTAAGTGTTGTAGTAAGTTCAAAATATGATATTGCCGTTAAAGGAAATGAATGCGGACAGAGATGCATCAATTGCTTAAAGAAAGCAGTAGATAACAAATCTACTTTTACACACACACACACAAAAATCTAAATGTTATCAAGCCTTATTTTTCTCAGAATTTCTGAATATTTGTTTTTTTTACTTGTTAAGCCTCTCTTAATTAGTTCTGACATTCAGAAAAGTATAGAGAATATCTTCTTTCAGCATACATTATTATGTACATTTTGCTTTGGTGTTTTTAGGGCACTCCAATATTGTTAAAATAGTATGTGGAAAAGTGGAAATATTGAAAAATTTAAAAACTATACCAACATACAATAACTCCCTCCCCCAAACTGGCTGACATTGAGCTCACCAAGGAGCAGGTATGTTGCTATTAAAGGAAGCTTTTGCACTTCCCTGTCATCTAACATGAATACAGAGGGCAGTGGTTTCTATGGAGAAGTGAATTTAGCAAAGCATATGCTTACATGATCAATTGAGATCAGGTAAGATTTTTAAGAGTTATGATTGACCACTTGTTTCTTATATGTAAATAGTTCCTTTTCATTGACTATGAAGAAACAATTTAAGAAAATCCACCCATGATGATGTGCAAGGTAAAGGAAGCTAACATTTAATTTTTATTTCTTTCAATTTTACTTGTGAATTGGCCTCCCTACCCCCTTGTCCCCACTGAGGCCTCCAGAGTCATAGGTATATTTTCCTACCCCATCAGGCCACTGGAATAGCATAGGCATCACTATGATTGTGTTTTCCTTCTTTCATTTAGTCAACAGTAATATTAGCCATTTAGTAACAGTAATATTAGTTCTTAATATTAGCCAGCTTCCTTATCAGATATTTGAGAAAAAAGATTTACCAAAGTATCTCCTCTAGTTTAGAGGATAAAACTACTGGTACAGCAGTGACAGGTGATATATAATACAGGCATAGTCCCCACAGGTGTTGGAAGTCTGGAAAATAACAGATAAGTGAATTTTTTCAAAGAATGTGGTTCTAGAGATGCTGAAGACTCAGCTCAGTAACCTGTGGGAAGAAAAAACATGGTATTCCAGAAAGGGAGACTGAGACATCCCAAAACACAGAGGTTTCAGAGAACATATGAATTTGGAAAAACCTAAGCATAATATATACAGTGTATCACATGGGACTATGTGGAGGATTAAGGCCAGAAAGACAGTCCCAGTGCAAAGCAGGAAGGTTCTTTGCTGTTGTTGTTTTGGCGTGTTTTCAAAGATGTTTTGGTAAGGCAATTTTAATGAATAATTTTATTAAATTATTCTCTCAACACGTATCTATATGACATGTACCTGTTGGGGACATGATGGTGAACCAAGAGCTTCTGAGTATCGCATTCATATTGTTCGTCATTTATAGCGGATGTGAGTAATGAATAACAGGTTATAACAGCATCGGATGGAACCCTCAAGTCACTCATAGAATTCCATAAAATTTCCATGAAAAATTAACATACACAAAGAGATCAGAGGTTTTTCATAGGGATTATCCAGTGAAAACGGCATGAACACGGGGAAGAATATTCTAGAAAAGATGAAACATCACATGAGAAGGCTTGGAAGCGAGCAGGCACAGGACATGCTTGGCGTACTGAAAACAATTCTGTAGAGCTGATGTTTAGATGAAGACTGGAAAAGAAAAGGGGAGAAATAATCCCTAGTCATAAGCAGGGAAAAAGTCACACAGCTTTATAATGAGAAAAAAGTGTTTGGAATATTTCTTAGTGCAAGGTGGGGCTGCAGAAGGGTTTTAGGTTGGGGGTATCAAGTTTGTTCCTCATGAAAGATCCTTGGGGCAGCATTTTGCATTTGAAAGAACCAAGTGAGGCAGTGGGAAGAATTGGTACTTCTCTGGTATTATCTAGTCGGGGGTAACAAGAACTTTGAAGTAATGATTATAAATAGGTAGAAAAATGAACAGAGTTGTGAGATTTTATGGAGAATCGACAATTTTCAGTCATTAATTAGATAGGGCAGAAAAGGATGACTTGTGTATTGAGGTGTTTTTTGAGTTCTTTATATATCCTAAAGATTAATGCCTTATCACAGGTGCATGTGGTAAAGATTTTCTCTCAATCTGTAGGCTCTCTCCTCACATTATTAATTGTTTCCTTTGCTGAAAAGAAGGTTTTTAATTTGAATCCATTCATTTATTGATTTTTTATTTTATTTCTTGTGCTTTAGGAGTCTTGTTAAGGAAGTCAGATCCTAGGCTGATGTGGTGCAGATTTGGGCCTATTTTTTCTTCTATTGGGTACAGGGTCTCTGTTCTAGAGCTTAAGTCTTTGATCCACCTTGAGTTGATGTTTGTGCAGGATGAGAGATAGAGGTTTAATTTAATTTTGCTACATATGGATTTCCAGTTTTGCCAGCACCATTTGTTAAATAGGCTTTCTTTTCTCCAGTGAATGTTTTTGGCACCCTTGTCTAGTATAAGATAACCGTATTTATGTGGGTTTGTCTCTGTGTCCTCTATTCTGTACCATTGGTTTACAAGTCTATTTGGGTGCCAATACCATGTCGTTTTTGTTACTATAGCTCTGCAGTATAGTTTAAGGTCAGGTATTGTGATGCCTCCTGCTTCACTTTTCTTGCTAAGTTCTGCTTTAGCTATTCTGGGTCTCTTATTTTTCCAAATAAATTTCATGATTGTTTTTTCTATTTCTATGAAGAATGTCATTGGGATTTTAATAGGAATTGCATTAAATCTGTATAGTGCTTTGGGTAGTATGGCCATCTTGACAATATTCATTCTGCCTATCCAGGAGCATGGGAGATCTTTCCATCTTCTGAGGTTTTCTTCAATTTTTTCTTTTTTTTTTTTTTTTTTTTTTAGTGTTCTGTAGTTTTCATTGTAGAGGTCTTTCACCTCTTTTGTTTGATTGATTCCCAGGGTTTTTTTTTTTTTTTTTTCCCTTAGGCAATTGTGAATGGAGTAGATTTTCTAATTTCTATTTCAGTGGATTTATTGCTGATGTATAGGAATGTGTTTGATTCATGGGTGTTGATTTTATATCCTACTACTTTGCTGAATGCATTTATTAGGTCTAGAAATTTTCTGGTGGAATTTTTTGGATCTTCTAGATATAGAATCATGTCATCAGCAAATACTGATAGTTTGAGTTCTTCTTTACCTATTTGTATCCCTTTGGTTTCTTTCTTTTGTCTAATTGCTCTGGCTAGAGTTTCAAGGATGATGTTGAATAGAAGTGGTGAAAGAGGACATCCTTGTCTTGTTCCAGTTTTTAGAGGGAATACTGTCAATTTTTATCCATTTAGAATGATGCTGGCCTTGGGTTTAGCATATATAGCTTTTACAATGTTGACGTATGTTCCTACTATCCCTAGTTTTTCTAGTGTTTTGAACATGAAGGTGTGCTGTATTTTGTCAAATGCTTTTTATGCCTCTATTGAGATGATCATGTGATTCTTGTTTTTAAATCTATTAATATGATGAATTACACTTATTGATTTCCATATGTTGAACAAACCCTGCATCCCTGGGCTGAATCCCACTTGATCATGGTGCACTATCTTTTAAATATATTTTTGTATGCAATTTGCCAGAATTTTATTGAGAATTTTTTCATCTATGTTCATCAGGGATATTGGTCTGAAGTTTTCTTTCCTTGATGTGTCTTTGTCTGGTTTTGTATCAGGGTGATACTAGCTTCATAGAATGAGTTTGGAAGGGTTCCCTCCTTTTCTGTTTCATGGAATACTTTGAGGAGTATTGGTGTTAATTCTTTGAAAGTCTTGTAGAACTCTGCTGAGAAGCCATCTGGTGCTGGCTTTCCTTGGTTGGTAGGTGTTTGATAGCATTTTCTATTTCATTACTTGAAATTGATCTGTTTAAATCATGTATGACCTCCTCATTCAGTTTTGATAGGTCATATGTCTCTAGAAATTTGTTGATGTCTTTGATATTTTCTGTTATTAGAGTATAAATTTTCCAAATAGTTTCTAATTATATTATGTATTTCAGATGTGTCCATTGTGATGTCTCTTTCTTCTTCATCTTGTATTTCATTAATTTGAGTTTTCTCTCTTTTCCTCTTCATTAGCATGAGCAGGAGTTTATCAATTTTATTTATTTTTTCAAAGAACCAACTTTTCATTTTGTTAATTTTTTAAATTGTTTATTTTGTTTCAATTTCATTTATTTCAGTTCTGATTTTAATTATTTCCTGTCTTCTACTGTTTTTGGTGTTGATTTGTTCTTCTTTTTCCAGGGCTTTGAGATGTAGTGTTAGGTCCTTTATTTGTTGACTTTTTATTCTTTTAATAAATGCACTCAATGCCATAAACTTTCCTCTTAGTACTGCCTTCATGTGTCCCAAAGATTTTGATATGTTTCAGTGTTCTCGTTTACCTCTAAGAATTTTTTTTCATGCTTGATTTCTTCTACTATCCATTCATCATTCAATTGTTTAATCTCCATTTGTTACAGTAGCTTCTATTTTTTATCTTATTATTGATTTCTATTTTCATTCCATTGTGGTCTGATAGAATGTAGGGTATTATTGCTGTTTTGTTTTGTTTTTTTGTATTTTTTTGCTTTGTCTATATTTGATGAATAAGTAAATAAATAATAAAAAAATTAAAAAAAAAAAAAAGATAGCTGAAATTATAAAAAAAAAAAAAAAAAAAAGAGTTGCTTTGGTATAAGATATAGTCTATTACAGAGAAGGATCCATGTGCTGCTGAGAAGAAAGTATATTTGCTTGTTGATGGATGGAATATTCTATATAAGTCTGTTAAGTCTAAATTATTGATTGTATTATTGAAGTCCATAGTTTTTTTTATTTGTTTTTGTTTGGAAGATCTGTCCAGTAGTGAGAGAGGTGTGTTAAAGTCACCCAGTATTATTGTGTTGTGGTCTATTTGACTCTTGAAATTGACAAGGGTTTGTTTGATGTACATAGATGCTCCATTGTTTGGGGCATAAATATTTATAATTGTTAGGTCCTGCTTACATATACTTCCCTTAAGAAGTATGAAATAACTTTCTTTGTCTCTTCTGATTAACTTTCTTTTGAAGTCTACTTTATCTGAAATGAGAATGGAAAATCCTGCTTGTTTACACAATCCATATGAGTGATGATCATTTTTTTTCCCATCCTTTCGCCTTCAGCCTGTGGATGTCTTTGCCCATGAAGTGAGTCTCTTGAAGACAGCATATTGTTGGGTCTTGATTTTTAATCCAATATGTCAGTCTATATCTTTTTATTGATGAGTTTAGGCTGTTAACATTCAAGGTTATTATGGAGATATGATTTGTATTCCCTGTCATTTTGATTTATTTCTGGTTTTTGATTTGTCTTAGTTTCTCATTTAGTTGAATGTCCCTTTATTGTTGATCCTCCATTTGCTGGTTTTCACTTTTTTTTTTTCTTTTTCACTTCATCCTCCTGGAATATTCTGTTGAGAATGCTCTGTAGTGTAGGTTTTTAGTTGTGAATTCTTTTCATTTTTGTTTATCATGGAATATTTTAATTTCACCATTAAATCTGAAACTTAATTTTGCTGGACATAAAATTCTTGGTTGGCATCCTCTTTCTTTTAGAGCTTGAAATATATTATTCCAGGACCTCCTAGCTTTGAGGGTCTGGGTTGAGAAATCAGTTGAGATCCGAATTGTTTTCCCTCATAAGTAATTTGATTTTTTATTTCTCTTGCAGCCTTTAAGATTTTATCTTTATTCTATGTGTTGGTCATTCTCATTATAATGTGTCTTGGTGTGGGTATGCTTTAATTTTGTACACTTGGGGTCCTGTAAGCCTCTTGTATTTGATTTTCTATTCCATTCTTTAGGTTTTGGAAATTTTCTGCTATTATGTCATTGAAAAGATTTTGCATTCCTTTGGTTTGTATCTCTGCTCCTTCATCTATTCTGATAATTCTTAAATTTGGTCTTTTCATGTTATCCCATAATTCTTGGATGTTCTGTTCATGGTTTTTTACCATCTTCTCTGCATGTTCAACTCTACTTTCAAGATTATAAAGTTTGTCTTCATTGTCTGAGGTTCTATCTTCCTAGTCTGTTGGTGATGTTTTCTACTGAATTTATAATTTGGTTTACTGATTCCTTCATTTCAACGAGTTCTGCTTGTTTTTTTTTTTTTTTTTTTTTTTTTTTCATGATCTCTAACTCTTTATTGAAGTGGTCTTTCACTTCCTGTAGTTTTTCTTTGATTCCACTCCTTATACTATCCTTTACTTCACATATCAATTTAACTATATACAATCTGAATTCCATATTGGACATTTCTTCCACTGTGTTATCAGTAGTTTCTGTTTCCCCTGTTTTTTTTTTTTTTTTTTTCATGATGTTAGTGTGTTTTCCCACTTAAAACTACTGATTTAAGGCAGGTTAAATTATACCCCATAGATCTATAGTGTCCCTGAAGGCTTCCAGCACTTTGCCTTTACTGGTGAGACCAATATCAACAGCACCCAGTGTATACAATATATATTCTTAAGACTAATAGCTCCCACTAAGGCATCTACTGCTTTCTTGCATTAACTCATAAATACGAGTTCAATAACCATCTATAGTACAAACAGAATATTTGTTAAAATGACTTACCATTTCAAATGGTGGATGAGAGAACAGAGGTAGTGTAGTATGCAATATTCATGAGGGAGGAAGAGAGAAGCTAGAAGGAAAAATTCACAGGAGGAGTGGAAGAGGAGCCGAACAAGATTGGCTGTTGGTTGGAGAAAAGTTGGAAAGAAAATAGATAAGAGAGAGGAAGACTATGAACAAAGAGAAAAAAATTAAAGACATAGGAATCCAACAAAAATGCAAAACACCATTTGTATACCATTGTCTTCCACATACTGATGCATTAAAAACATCCTGTTCCAAATATGGTAGAGATTAGTGAATCAAAATATAGAATAAAATAAATCTTGCTGGAAAGTCAAACTGTCTCTTTCAGTGATCAACAGTTTCTCAGCCCTGTCTCTGACCTTTCTTGGGATCACCAAACTTAGATCAACCCTTGCAAACCGAGCCTCTGTCCCACCAATCTGGGCTTCAGATACCTCAGTCTGGGCCACACTGCAGTCTGAAGATCTCATTGCTGCTCTTACTTGCAGAGAGACCACCAAGGATACCCTCACGCAAAGGAGCAACCCTGAGATGCAGCAGCAAGAAAAGGGCCACAAGAACTCTCAGCAGGAAGACCCCAGTTTCCTCCAAACCTGCAGGTTCCCCCACACTGGACCTGCAGGCCCCAGCTAGAGTTCCCAGACAGGGGTTCTTGTGGTGGTAAACCTGCTAGCACCCAGGCCCCAGCCCTGGTTGGTGTCCCAAAATGGTTGCAGCCACATGCAACCAAACTTGGAGTCTCACCTGAAGCAGTTCTGTAGGTGTGGTAGCAGCGGTAGTGGCGGTGGTTGTTGGCAGTAGGCAGTGGGTCAGCAGTAGCTGTGGGGGCAGCATCACCAGGAGATCTCTGGATGTTAGCGGCAGTGTCAACTTCTGTTGCATCCATGGCAGTGGTTTCTTCTTCTGTGGCAGCAGCACCCAGAAAGAAGACTTTCAGGCGATCTCAAGCTGGCAGCAGCAGAATCAGAGGCAGAAGCAATGGTGGTAGATGGGCAGGCTGCTTGATTGACAGGAGACTTCCGGTTCCGGGGGCAGCGACCTCGGAGGAGGTAGCATTGCAATTTGTGTGAGGTAACCGGAGACCATCCCCAGAGGAAAGACCTCCAGGCAAGGCAGCAGTTTCTGCAGCAGCCCAGAAAGAAGACTTCCAGGGGACCTCATGCTGGCAGGAGTGGAACCAAGGCAGCAGCAATGGCGGTAACGGTGCAAGCAGCAGTTGATTGATAGTATCTTTCAGCGGCAGCACTCAGGCAAGTAGTTGGAATTCGCATGTGAGGTAACCAAGGCCGTGGGGCAGCAGCTTCTGGGGCAGTGGCTTCTGTGGCAGAGGCTTCTCTCGCATTCTAATTTCTTTCTTTCTTTCTTTCTTTTTTTACGTATGCTGCATATTTTATTTATTTATTTTTGGTTTGTAGTGAGACAAACTTCAAAACTTTATAAAAATGCTATCATAATGTATTCTTCTGGGACTTCCTTTTATCATTCAGTATTCACTCAATAAAATTTTGTTCATATACATATTTTGTAGCCTACTGTTCCATAACACCATCTATTACAATACTATAATATTTCATACAATACTATAATATTTTATCCAATTAATTCGCCAAAATGTATGTATGTATTCTGTCAGTGGACATTTGTGTCGTTTTCACTTTTTCTTTCTAAAAAATGATGCTAAAACGCTTTCCCATGTCTCATGGTGCAGGTGTGTAATTTTCATCCATAGTATATATTTAGAAGGGGCCTTTTAAGTTGTAGGTTATGTGAATGTTTGACTTTAAAAAATTTCCCACAAGAACAAACTTTTACCACATGCATGTCAGATAGAGCACTAATCTCTAGAATATATAAAGAACTCAAAAATCAAAACACCAAAAAAACAAATAACCCAATCAATAAATGGGCCAAGGAACTGAACAGACACTTCTCAGAAGATATACAATCAATCAATAAATACATGAAAAAATGCTCAACCTCTCTGGCAATTAGAGAAATGCAAATCAAAACCACTCTAAGATTTCATCTCACACCAGTCAGAATGGCAGCTAATTAAGAACACAAACAATAATAAAAGTTGGAGAGGATGTGGAGAAAAAGGCACACTCATACATTGTTGGTGGGACTGCAAAATGGTGCAGCCAATATGGAAAGCTATATGGAGATACCTTGGAAAACTTGGAATGGAACCACATTATGACCCAGCTATCCCACTCCTTGGTCTTTACCCAAAAGACCTGAAAACAGCATACTACAGGGATACAGCCACATCAATGTTTATAGCAGCACAATTCACAATAGCTAAACTGTGGAACCAACCTAGATGCCCTTCAGTAGATGAATGGATAAAGAAAATGTGGTATATACACACAATGGAATATTACTCAGCAATAAGAGAGAATAAAATCATGGCATTTGCAGGAAAATGAATGGAGTTAGAGAATATAATGCTAAGTGAAGTTAGCCAATCCCAAAAAGCCAAATGCCAGATGTTTTCTCTGATATAAGGAGGCCAATTCACAGTCGGGTTGGGATGGGGAGCATAGGAGGATTAGAGGAATACTAGAATGGCCAATGGGGAGGAAGGGGAAGGGAGGGGGCAAAAGGGTGAAGGAAAAATAAAAAAAGATGGTAGAATGAGATGGATATCATTACCCTAAATGCATGTATGAAGTCACGAATGCTGTGAATATACTTTGCATACAACCAGAGATTTGTAAAAGAGTGCTCTATATGTGTAATATAAAATGTAATGCATTCTGCTGTAATTTATAACATCTTAGAATAAAAAATAATTTTAAAAAATTTCCCACAAGTTTTGTGCCAATTGATATTCCCACCATCAGAGCATAAGAGCACTTATTGATCACAACATCTCTTACAATTAATATTGTCAGAATTTAAACTTTTTTTTAGATTTTTTAATTCTAATTTGCTATACATGTTTGCAGAGTACATTTCATTTCATATTACATATAAAGAGCACAATTTTTCAAGTTGCTGGTTTTATATAAAGTATTTTTACAACAGTTGTGTCTTCATACATGTATTTAGGGTAATCATGGGTAACTCAGTCTGCTATTATTCCTATCCCCTTTTCCCCTCCCCCCTTCCCCCTCTTTGTTCTATTTAAAGTTCTTTCATTCCTCTCATCCCCACTCCCTTGCCTTTATAAGTTAGTATCTTCATATCAAAGAGATCATTCAACCTTTGGTTTTTTGGGATTGGCTAACTTCACTTAGCATTATTTTCTCCAACTCCATCCATTTACCTGCAAATGCCGTGATTTTATTATCTTTTAGTGCTGAGTAGTGTTCCATTGTGCGTTCTAATTTCTTAAGAAAAGGTATGATGTTCTGATAGGGAGGAGGGCTTAAGTGGAACATGATATGCCCTGTTTGGGGATTGGCTTGAATTGAAGTTGACTATGAGCCGGGGAGATTTGGCCATTGTCGCCACCCGTAGTCTCACGGGATTTTGTTGCGGGATCTGGAGTGACTTGGCCGAAATTGCTGATCGGGGTCAGCGCCATTTTAGTGGTGTGTTTGGCGTGAGTTAGTTGTTAGAACCAGAGAGAAAAGTTATCAGAATAAAAAGCTGTTTGTCCCCAGTTTGCTTCTGAAGTTCTTCCCGCGGCTCCGGTGCT